>JAGDQP010013273.1:0-27203 GCA_022664845.1 Lepisma saccharinum | reverse complement strand
CCTTTGTACAGATCTCGTATGTTATTTGTCTTGCTATTTTCCTCTATCTTCTGAATCTTCCGTGTTATAATGTTCACCTTTTTATGTTTCTGAAGCCCCATGCGGCGTTTCGTTCCGCGTTACTGTGGTAGTTGGTATTTGCTTCGTTTTTGTACTTAGCGACCATTGCCTTGCAGGTTTCCGTTCCTCATGCAGCTTAACGCATTTTTTATGAAACCAAGACGTGTTTTTCTGCTGTTACTTCGCATATGATACGCATATTCGTCAACCGTAAACAGAAGAAAGCGGTGGTTAGATTCGCAGGACGCCTGCCACAAAATTCAGTGCGGATTACTTGAAGTACCATACGCGCTAAGACTGAAGGTAATCAAAATTTTAAGAAAGTAACCCTAAAGGAACATCTTTACTCTTAAACGCGAAAAATACAAACATATTTTAAAAAGTTACTTACAAATTTATTTCAGATATATAAAAGTGGGCTTCTCCAAAATATTTTGAACTCCTTCTCAGTGTTGGCATAAAATAAATAATCACTTACGCTACCTTAGGTTAAATAAATTTTTGAATTAAGGCGCGGTGACATCATTCAAATTTCTTAAGATGCAAATAGCATTAAATATACATTAGATAACCTATGCTAACCCTAGAATCGATTTATATAAAATGATATTTGGTTATTTTGAAGTATATTCTTTTCCAAAGTATTATCAATATTTAACCTGCCACCTGATAGCTAAAATTCTAGAGCGTTGAATTAAATATTTGAAACCATATGATAATAGAATAACATGTGGGCGTATGCAAGGACATTTTACTCGTCACACGAATAAAAATGAACATTACTTTCCGAATAAATAACAAAAGTGAATATAGAAAACACAGTTAAACAGTAAATAAAACATAAATCAACTAAATAATTTGATAATATTTATCACATAAAATATTTTTATTGCAGTAGGATATAAATGAAGTCTATTTTCCTGTCGAGTAAGCTGCCTTATCATCCACTGTGAAAGGGTATATAAGACGAGGTACCTCTATGTAAGCTAACATATATTTGGGCTGATTAGCCGAAATAATTTTTAGTATCCCTTAATAAATAGGTCAATTATTTTCCTATTGCTTACGTCCTTGCTTCCATCGCTAGACATTATCCTTTCCGTACACGGTGCCAGTAGTATAGGGATATTTGGCTTAATTTCAAACAAAAGATTTATACAAAAACGAAACCAGGTCTTGACCAATAACGCAGTATATTATAATTTCCCCAACTGTGTGATCAACTTCCGGTCGGGATATTCGTTGTTTTAATCTAAATTTCGTGTATAAAAATTAACATAAATTCCTTGTTTTTCATACGGCTTATTTAATTTAACATACGCTATTCATCCTGATACAATTTAATGTTTTGAACCATTCCAGCTTTTATGCATTGCTGAGAATTTAACATTTTAGCAGAACACTTCCTACTGACCATGTTACAATTTTACCTCTTGACCATATTATGCTTCTATATTGTATATGATTTGCTGAAAGCCTGTTGCTTTAACATAGCATAGCCAATTTGACGTTTAAGATTTTAATAATTCACTTAACTCAATGTATACAATATATTTAATTTACACAAAACAGGACATTTTAACATATATTTGACATGTCAAATATCACTTTCAACCTAAGCCCGAGTATACGTTCTATACAATATGCTGAAAACTTGACGTTTTAATCTAGCATATGCTATTTAACTTCCTAGAATTCGAAGTTTTAACCTAGTACAGGCTAAAGGACTTAACGAAATTTAACATTCAACGTAACAACATATATTTGAACGTAAGTTGCGGAAAACGTAACATATTAACCTCATTTATCGTATTTACATTACTATCGTATTTGACCTAACCCAATTGTTCATTTAGAATATTTGACAGACATTGTTTATTACAACCCAACACGTGGATTACCTTAAACACTGTGTAGCATTACGTCTTGGTGTATCGGATGCGAATTGTATAATTAGAAGTTCGGAATACGCCTCCTCCTCGAATTTTGAAAATTGATATTTATTTCATCAAGGCGATGCCAAATGTGAAGTCAATTTCTCTGATGTGTTACTACTTTCTAATTTCGTTCCCTGTGGTCCTAGAAATATGGAATTTTGTTTATGGATAACTTATCATATATTTCGTTGAATATTCATAAAGGAACCTTAAGATATTTTCATTTTTGCTCTAGTTCTTACCGTTTTCGAGATCTGGCGGGTCTCAGTACTAACAAGTGTTATCAATGTTTTAATCCCGATAGTGCCGAATCTGAAATCCGTTTATATCGATCGACATACTACCGTTTCGAAGGTAGCGTGTATTGTCGGATACAAAATCTCAGGATATTTCTTCGGATGCTGACACCGATTTTAACGAAATATATTTATCTGTAATTTATGTTGATGGTAAACCTAAACTGAGTTTTACTATGCTTTACCGTTTTCGAGATATACCATATGCGACAAATAATTTTTATCTTAGAACCGTGGAAATGGTACACTGATGACACTTACTCACGGTCATGCCAAATCCGAAATTACTTTTTGTTACGCCTTACTACATCCGAAATAGCAGATTAGGTGATGAGTTCCTGTCAGGTTACTCACTTTGATATAACCGATATTTGTGAGTCTCATTTGATATGTAGTTCGCAATTGTGATGCTTAATATGAAATCTGATTTTCTCTATCTATTGCCGTTTTTAAATAATGGCATACTGGACCTCTGACCGTAGAACGGTTAACATTTTATCATGATGTTAATTCATAACGGTTACAACTATTCCGAAATTATTTGTTTCCCACCTATTTCCTTTTCGTGATATAGCATGTATTACTGCTGAACACCCTCAAAAGTACTCATTTGGATGGTGTTACTGATTGTCAATGAAAGAGTTATTTTAGATATATTTCGATATGCTTATGCTAAATATGAAACCCGTTTTTCTCTACCTCACACCTGGACTCTGATTTTCTATCATGGTTGTGTTAAATCTGAAATCCGTTTCTGTCACTCCATCCTTTGTTATTTCCGACATAGCTTCTATCACTGGGCGTATACATCTCAGAGTAGACATTCGAGTGTTTTCGACGAGGTGCATTTCATCATTTCGATGTTATTATGCGCTTTCTGAGATTTGAACTTTGATATTAGTTACTAGAATTTGATCTAAGCTGTGTACGTCCTACTGAAATTTCACTTTTAGAAAAGTATCGGAGAAATAAGAACCTGCACATAACACTTTCGACTTTTCACAATGTTCTTATCAGTTGATACAATTAAATTTTGCCTTTGCATATACGACTTTCACATCTGTGTACTTCTTATGTATTAGACAAAAATAGTAGCCTTCCGAAATGAAATAACCTATCATCTTGTATTCTGGCATAAAGCCAAATACTTGTAGCATCGTTTTGTATACGAGTTAGTGAACTTCACCTATATGTTTTACTTTTGAACATAAATTATATAATATTTTAGATAAGAATTAGTGAATTTTAATTATGATAATCCGAAATTCCCCCTTTAAAACTTGAGGAGTAAGTGCTGCGTAATCTTATTGGACCTTTTGGTTCATCTGCTGTCTATTTTTGAACTTTAGAAGTACTGGGGCTAGGAAATTTTAAGGTGTGATTGAAAAAAAAATCGTCAAGACGAGTTCAAATCCATATCATTCGTCCAGTTTGCAGGGCAGATCCAGAGTTTCGAGAAGATTTTCAACTTGGACGGGGCTAGGAATGTGGTTTATGTATAATTGGAAAGGTCTTGTCGATATTTTTAGAATACTGCATTGGTCATATAAATAGGATGCTTGCTGCTGAAGCCATGATTTTGCTTATGTGCATATTCCCCGACTGGCCAACACCTCACGTGTGTTGTATGGGAGCTAGTGAAAGCTACACTATTACACACCAGATTTTAACATATGTGGGTAACATTTATCTACGACTTTCGAAATTTGACATTTTCGTAAACGATTTAGTGTGAATTAACTATACGCTAATCCAAATTCTAACTTTATGTGAATTTTGTACGTTCTTGGTGAAGATTTGACATTTTATTCCAAGTTATTCATTATTTTGAATTTGAGTTGTTGGATACAGAGTATAATTTCGACATTTGAACGTAAGAAAGTCTTGTTTTCGTAGTGAATTTGAACTATTTTGCTTTTATATAACTTATCGAAACTTCAACTTCTAACATGCAATATTTAATATTTCGACTATTATACCGTGAAATTCCACCACTTGAACCTGTATTTTTTCATTGAAATTTGGCAATATCTTGACATAATTCGCAGTTTTTGTGTACGCTTTAGAGAAACTTCGAGCATGATCTACTCAAATTCTACCTTTTTATCTTAAGTAATAAACGTTAGTGAATTTTTAACTATAACATACTAAAATGCTACATATTATATAATATAGCGACTTTAGTTTACTAAAATTCTACGTTTGTTGCATATGACTTAGTGAAAATTAACTACCTTATACTAAAATTTTGCATGCCTGTTTATAAGTTGAACTTTAAATATAGTATTTACTGAAACTGACATGTTTAGATAATAATTTGCATTAGGTTAATGAACGTTAACTATGACTTCCTGAATTTAAATATTTTGTACATGAATTAGTAAATTTCGACAGTTTTGCTGTTTATGGTTTACTTCAAATGGATTTTTATGTAATGGTTTGTATACATTTTAGTGAAACTTACACTGACCTGGTTTAGCATATACGTACTTTGACGAAGTTACATTACAAAACGTTACATTTGAGGAAGTCGTAGCTAAATATTATGCAGAGATTCCAAAATCTGCAAACATAGTGGATTTTTAATAATTTCATACAAAAAAGTTGGATTTCGGATTGTCATAATTAAAATTCACTATCTCGCACCTAAAATATTGCATAATTTACGTTCCAAAGCAAAATGTGTTGATGAAATATACGAAATCGTATACACAATTGCGCAATAGTTCAAACTGTCTATATGTGGCTCTATAACAGAGTACAAGACGTGTGGTTATTTAACCTGAGTAGACTATCATTCCGCCTTATGTAACAGAATTGCACAGGTTTCGAAGTGGAATATGCAGGGGAAAAATTAAGTAATATATGCAGACAAGAACAATTTGAAAGGTTCAAGGTGTTATGTGAAGGTTCTAATTCCTCCGTTATTTTTCTATATGATACATCAAGTGAGGTTTGAGTAAGGAATACTCAGTTTAAATCAAATTCTAATAGCTAACGCCAAAGGATGTATGTCGGAAAAATCAAAACATGCCTCCGTGACATTTAAAAGAGTATCCTGCGATGTATACACCCTGTAATAAAAGCTATCCCGGAAACAACAAAGAATGGGGAGTGAGAAACAAATTTCAAATTTGGCATCACGATGGTAAGAAATCAGAGTCCAGGTGTGCGACAGGGAAAAGCGTATTTTATTTTTAGCATCAGTATGGCGAAAAAAAATGTAAAATAAGACTTTCTTAAAAATCAGTTCCAACATTCATATGAACACTTTTAGGGGTACCGTAATCCGCTCTACCACAGGAAAACAAGAAAAAGTAATTGCTAAATCTGAATCACCGCCATGAATTACCATCATGACAAAAGTTTCATCAGTCAACGGTCAGAAGTTCAAATGGAAAACGGCAATAAATACAAACAAAGGGTTTCATATTTGTATCAGCATGACGAAGTACATAAAAATGAGACTTTCATAAACATCTTTGACAAGATCCAAATGAATAATGTGAGAAGCAGTCATCACCTAATAGACGCTATTTCGGAAATGGTAGGGTGTAGAGAAACAGTAATTACCGTTTTTGCGTCAGTGTGAAGAAAAGCCACGGATATACAATGTTCTTGTACCTAAACTCGAAAATGGTAGATCACATATATGTCGAAAACACACTCACATATGATATATGTCGGAGTAGTTCAAAAGTGACCCCAGTAGCTCACGCGCGTTGGTCTCTATTGGGAGCCATATCGCTCCACTTCGCTATTGCAGGTGGGACAGTTACCCCGCTTGAGACCACGTGCATCGTGGCTCAAGCGAAACACGCGTGACGCGTATCACGAATTAACCAATTTTATAAACCTAAAGTAAATATTGTGCAAAGAATAAATCGATTTTCTACAATCTTTTTGTTAATAATTAATAAACTAAAACTAAAAAATAGAACATTCATCATGGAACAATATCGATCAGTGTACGTAAACGATGTCTATATTGATCAATGTTGATCCACATTGGCAAACCGAGATTTATTAAAGCGATGAAATATAAAACTTCATGTTATTGTTAATACGAGGCCAGCTTCGCTTGGTGACAAAAAGTTGGTCATCCTTGAAGCATGTTGAAGTGCATAAATAACATGTCCTTCCTCGGCAAGGCCATAGATAAATAAAGTTTAAAATTTGATAGTGTTTCTCAAGGATACTTTGATCATTCTAAGTACATTGACAAACTAACAAACTTATAGAAATATGTATTACGCTGGGTATCGCACACCGCCAGAACCGGGGTACATCTTACACTTCTGTTTTGTTTGTACAGTAGCAAGTAGCGTATTTTCTCGAGGCCATTTCGCTAATAGAGCTTGCCCGTAACAAGAGGATAAGTTAAAGCTAGATTTATTTACATTTGTTTTACTTTTCTTTGAACTGAAGCTGTTTCACGGTAATCATGCTTATCGCACTTTTCCTCACAAAGAAATAAAAAATGAAGTTAAAAGCAGAAGAGACGTGACAAAATTAAAATGGGGCGGAACTACAAATTTAAACATACCCGCAACATCGAAAATAACATGATTTTACAAACTGGCAGTGGTAAATACATTTTACAATCCATTAGAACATCGAAGTGATGTAACTTAGGCTATGGGAAAATAGTATTCTTTACATAAATAGTAATATTTTTTACAATTTCTAACGTATTATCTTATTTCCGTATGGACTGTCTAAGTTGGTAGTCTTATACAAAAAGTTATTCATTTTAAAAATAGTAAGAAAGCGATATTACATTATTTTCACAATGTAAAAACCTATATTGAGTGATGTGGACACCCGATAATGAACAACGTCCATGATATATTTCAATGCTCGATGTCTATTGATATCGTTAACCGATATTGGTCAAGATATTTCCTATCCAATATGCTTATATTTCATCGAAACTCCTAAACTCGAGAATGACCATTCTGAAATCTTCTGCGTTCTCCCTTAAATGACCCTAAACTGAACGCTCCTTAAATGACCCTAAACTGAACCCTCGGGTACTATTTCTAATTAAAGCGCTCTCTTGCATGTGGTAAACAAAACAATTAGTAGGGATGGACTCCCTTAACATGCTTCATATGTCTGCATTTCTCTTTAGATCTGCTCACCACTTAACAGGGATCAGTTGATTTTAAAACAATCACACAAACTGTTACTTCTATATTTCAATTCCATGCGCATTCACCCCCAACCATACAACTTCAAACGTATACTCAACTCAGCCCAGGCATATAATCTTACAACTCTTTAGAGACCAAAATCACCGCCAGCAATTTCTAGATCACAATCTTGTATTTACTCGCGCTCATGATCACATCAAGATCACAATTTCGTGATCACATACATTTCAATATTATGCTTATCTTCAGTACAATTTCACAAAACTCCAAAGCACTCGTGCTCAAAATCCATTCAATCCCACACTCACCCTCATGATGCGTCAATCTCACAAAACGTACACTCACTTGCGCTTACACTTACTTCAGGTTCACAAGCTCGCACTCACTGGAGCATAAAAGTTCGAACCCACTCGCGTTCACACTCACCATCAACCTATGAGAGTGAGGACCGACCAAATGGGGGCCTAGTTCGTGAGCTTGTACATCTCTGCTTCCACCAGATGTAGATGGTTCTGTTGTATGAAATTATATTACAGGCCAACCATAATACAAAACAATATGCAGTAAGCTTATTAGGGATATATATTTTGATAGATTAACTTTACATTGGGAAAGGTTATATTACGAAATTGTTCCGTGTAGTTGACTTTACGTTCAGTCGATACCATGATCGACAAAACCGACACGGCCTGAATATGTTCTAACACAAGAAAGAGAACAGATGTCGAACGTCTCACGTAAATATGAATGGAAAGTTGTTATAAAATTGAATATATATAAAAAATAACTGCATAAATATGCAATATACAGCAAGTTTCGTGTCTAAATCATAAAATATTTCAAAGAATGAAGAAACACCAAAGAGAAAACGAATAATGTGAACAACTTTGAAGGTATTCTCACGCATGGCGGAAAAGACTGGAAGCGACTACTTAATAGGCTACAACTCACCTACATATCAAGCAGGATGATCTTCGCTCTCACGCAGACCTATCACTTACGCATGACGTAAAACAATTCATCTCAAACAAATTTGCATATGTGCACATTACGATGTAGAAAGTTTGACACACACACACTTTAAATATGGATGAAAATTAAGCCAATGCATAATCAATTAGATATTAAGTTAAAATCGGATATCTTAGTTCATTAAACAGACAATGGAATTTGCAAAATCATTAAATAAATTAGTAACTAATAACAACAGTGCTCCATAGTATACCGGTTAGAGCGTTCGACTTATGTCCGCGTTGTCCTGGGTTCAATTCCCGGCTGGAGTCCCACTTTTCGGCGTCCATCCAGCGAACTGGGGAGTCATAAATAAAGACGTGATGGCCACTCGGTCTAGAAAACCTCTAATACGAATGTTCCTGACCAGGTGGCGCGCAGAGCTGACCACACTGCCGTCACTCAGGTGGATGCAGTTTTACCAAACGCGGAGAGATGGCGTTAGGGCAGGTTCAGAACTTTTTGGTCTGTAACGCCCGTGTTTATTATTATTATTATTATTAATAATAATAATAATAATAATAACAATAACATTCACAGAACCAACACTGTACCAACACACGTAAATACCATATATCTAGCGGACGAAAAACCTTCGAGTGCTACTTGAAAATCTTAGTTATCATATCTTTAAATTACTGGAGTATAAAAAAAGATGAGTATGTTCGCCATTTATACGTCTTCAGCTTTCTTGTCAGCCAAAGTTTGAAGCTAATCTTGCAAGACCAACTAGTTACGTTGCGGGTCTGCACTCAGCGTTTTCCATGTTTTCCATGCGTTTTCCATCAACGCACATGTTTCTTTCGTGTTTATAATTAAGAACAACAACTCTGAACTCCATTGTAATTAAATATAAAACAACCACTAGGAAAAGCTCAACCAATGAAAAACGCTATACAACCTAGGGAAATTAGCGGAAGCAGATCTTTAACGAAAGCAATTGAAGTTTATTTATATTCATGTAAAGCAGTTGCATTACGCAAGAAAAGAACAAATAAAGAAATGAAATAATTATTAAACGAATTAAAAGAGTAAACGAAGAATTATTATTTGTTAAATGGCATGGATGATTTAACGCTAAAGAAATGAAGAAGAAGAGTTGTAATTAACCGAACATCATACTGTCCTACGTGTATTCACATGCTCCGTTTTCACGAATAGAACTCAAAGCGCCGAAAATGTCCGTTTCTTATCTTCGAAATACGATGTGCAAAACTACTCTTTAAACAGGAAGTTAATTGTAATCTCCATACCCATTTTTATTTCATACCCATCTATGAAATAAAAAGAAAAAGAGATGAAAAGAAAATTAGGGAGGTCGGTAAGAGATGTGAGATGAAATTATTTAATGATAATCAGATCCTTACATCGTGTCCTAAAGCGCAATCGCAAATTACAGTAAACTCGCATTCGATTAATCCGTTAGTTCAGCACATATTACAAAGGCCAATACAAAGAACCAGTGCTCTAAAATCAATTGTAATTAAATATAGAACTATCACTACAACCACGAAAATTTATAATTTGGATAATATAGATAGTTTAAATGTGCTGATGGTCTGGTGCATAATACAAACTGTAGAAAACAACCTTCTAGCTTCCATCTTATATTTCAAGAAGGGCTATTTGTGTAACATTTCTCGTAATTTTATTTTAGAATCTTATTTTCTTTCAATGGTCCAAACAGCGTAAGTATAACGCATTTAAAGATACTGAAAGTCAACAAGTAAACTATTTAATCCTACATAGTTGTACTTAGAAGACTCCATGACCTAAAACTGGAACGCCAAATGCATTTGTTAATGCTACAGGAGTCATTAATACTATAATACAATGCGTAATTACTCACCTGTAAATCAAATATTGAGATCTTCAAACCTTCTTCAGGGTGGTCTAATACACAATCGAATACTCTTTCTTTTATCTCTCTATAATTCTTTGAACTCTCTTCCTCGGTTTCACTTCTACTGGTGTGTATTAAGGGATTCTCGAATTTTCTCTCGACTTTTATCGATGAAGAAATTTCGTCGTCATTTAACGAACTTCTGAATCCATCTACTTCGTTCGTGTTTTCCTCATTTGAAATACATGACTGAAATACAACAAAAGTGGTAATAAAAATATATGGCAAACAATACATAGCTTACTATTTAATGACCAAAGAGTACTTTTTTTTATATATGGATAGTAACATAGGTATTAGAGAAGATTCTAGAGATTACACAGAATTCGGGACTAATCGAATAGAATCTCAAATTAAAATGTATTTTTGAAGCTTTCTACTTACGTGTAAGCAATTCCCACATATTAATAAGATATGCTTTCACCACAAACGGTTGGCCTACCCGCATATTGTTGTACAAATTGGTAGATGATTTTGGTTGCTCAGCCGAAATGAGCCAACTCTGGTCCAACTGCAAGGAAATACTTTACAAGAGAATGCCAATTATAGCACAGCTGCAAATCATGATTAACCATTCAGTTATAACGTCAACGTTGGCTCAAATATTGGTATGTGCCGTGCGCATAACTTTCCACGGCCACAAATAAACAACTGTAGGCAAACAAGTATATCGTGACAAATTTGGTGTTTTCGTCGAGTATGATAAAACACTATTTAACCTGACTTTCTTAACGTATTTGATTCAGGCAGACTATTTTTCTAAAGCAGAAACGAAGAAAATGTAATGTTTCTTAAAAATAATATACGGTTGAGACTGAGTTTCGAATCAGGGGCCACTAGCACACTGGTCTCATGCTTTCTTCATTAGACCACAAAGTCAGCTGCTGCTGCTAAAGGATCTCCAAGCGATATTTATAGTTTAACCGGTATGTTAGCAGAGTATACTGTATTCTCTAAGACAGTCTTGTAGTTTCAAGCGTGAAAAAATATGTGCTCCGTCCAGCAGCCATTTGTTATCTTCCTGAGGCTTTCGTCTACACACGTGCCCCCACATGTCGTATGATTTCCGGAGGGTGGGAGAAGGATATTCAATATACACATAATGGAAAATATTAGTGTTTATTATATGTTTACAGTTAAGCTATTGTTCACGGTGACATTTAATGCGTTTGTATGTGGAATTTTGGTCATAAATAGTGTTCGTTTTTCTGAAGCTGTTGGGGAAAGAAGTAGGCCACGGCATAAGCTTAGGGTAGAATCCCTGCATTTGGTTGATGTGGCTGAAATTAAACCTTGAAAACTTCAATGTGGACGGTCGGTCACCAGTATCTAACCCAGGACATCTCTATTATAAACCTAACGATCTACCAAATAAACTATCCTCTCGGTATAAAATATTGTGCCTTCTGCTCTTTGACGAATTATCCGTATTTTCCCTTTCACACAGAAAATTAAGAACTAATTAATCTAAATTATATTATAGTTGCTGTGAACACTGATCATGGTACAAAATATAGAAATTAGCGATTAATGAAGATTAGGATAAGTTACCTGTGTATACCAGAAACCTACACAATGCTTTATCTAACAAAGATTATATAAAAGAAACTAATCAACTTTATTTTGTATGGATCATTTTAGTAACTTTGATTCCCGATCCTACCGAGAATATGGATGAAAAAGTGCTTGTTGAAATCCACAGACGTCCATGACCCAGCGCGATTCGAATTCACAAACTTGGAAATGCAGGCCTAAAAGCTAAGTCCATAAGAGTTAGAACGGGCTACCCGGCCATTCGGGTTAGGTTTCTGACCTGGCTGACGCTTCGGACCCGTTCTGACTCGGTGACCCCATAGTCCAAAGAATATTTTTAAACAAATGTCTTGCAACTGACAGTGTTCATTTTCTGGTGGAACCAGGACTTTACATCCTACCCCCGTAATACGAAAAAATACTGCGTCAAAATTCCTAGTTAATTATATTTCTTGACCGGGTCGATATCACGCCTGAGTTCAGATCAGGCTGGACCACTTTAGCCTCGGTCGCCAATACCATTTTGTGTTGTTTTTTGCGAAGTGGCTTCGATTTCTTATCCATTTTCTGCCCCATACGCAAATTGACAGATGTCTAATGATTTATGATCAATGTCTACATAACCAACATGGAACTCTGAAAACAATCTACAGACATTTCTCGCACTAGTCGTTCCGACATTCCGTGCTCTCTTCCCTTTGTCGTTCCGGACATATTACGTCGAAGTTTCAATTCGTGCAAATTCACAAATCTCGCATGTCATTGCTCCATCACGCCACAAAATTCATCGCTTTGCCTGTATACGTTTTCCCAAACAAGGACTGAACCCATTCACTTGATAGGCACGTATGAGAGCTTATCCGACCATGCGTCAAATGTAACCCCCTCTGCAATTAAGCATTGAAAGGGATCAGCTAATAATTTTGAAACCCAATATGAGCATCCGTTTATAACGAAATATGTATAATTCATAAAACTGATTGAGTTTGTGGAAGTCGAAGTCCCCATTCATTGAACTTAAATTCTCGTGATATTTTGGAATAGGTTTTTTTAAAGTCTCCCGAAGTCAAACTCAACGTAGCAAAGAATACCTCTCTATGCTGGTACAAAATTTGCTTTTTCCATTTTATTGATTTTACATAAGAGCGTTTTAAAAGTTCATATTCGACTTTATCCAAACCAGTGCATCTAATAAAGACTTGGTTTCATGGCCGTACTACCCATATTCTCTTCTTGCATATTTTTTTTTAGAAAGGTTCTTCCAAAAGCTAATAAACGGTGCTATTATACCAATTTGACAGATAATCGAATAGGCACATTTCTTACTTACGGTGTTCATACGATACATTTAATAAAAACGCTCCAGCACGTTTGTAAACAAGGTAAATAAGGTTATGATAGACCAGCCGAACCCAAACACTGTCTAAAGTTCTCTTTTATACCTTTTTTCATACCCATTCGTGAAATATGCTTGCACTTATACCGATCGTTCTTTCCAAGCATGGAATAGTGATCACTACAACCATAACCTGGAATCTACTGGAGAAGTACGTGGATGAGCCTACAGAATGGGTAAATTATGAAATTTTTCTGGCTTTTGTTATCAAAACAAATTATGTCCTTCCTATCTTCAGGCAAAAACGATGGTAAGATTTATTTTTATATGGACCAGCAAGGTAACTTTGTACTTCGACCCGTCACGATTCGTCGTTAGCTTTTAAAATCCAAAAAACATACCTACCGCCGCAGACCGGCCGGCTCCTACCTCCAGCCCAGGGCTATAATTTCGAAGAATAAAACTTAAGAGTTGACGTCAAACTGGTCGTCCCCATACTCACAATATAGAGTGATTCTTCAGTCTAAAGTGATGGTTGAACGATGTCATGCGAACTTTGTGGACTAATTCTTCTCCACGGTCATGGCAATCGCGTACTTATTCCCTAGAAGATAGAAATACCAAAAACTAAAAATAATAGAGTGCTCACGGTGCTTCACGTATGATCGAAAATAAAACCTTTGATCGCCCCTAGAGTTGTTGCCGACTTGTAGTCAGGATAGCGCTCCAACTCTGGATGGCAATAACTTAAAAGTTGCGGAAGAAATACAATGGTTGCATTCAGAGCGCTGAGGGCTCACTGAGGGATCACTGAATTTATCCTTTGAACGACACTTCTCACTTCCGGCTCACAGTGAGCCGACGGCATTTTGCGAGCAAAGATTTTCGCGCTCACTTGTGAGCCGGACCTCCAGGAAGTGCGGTTAGTGCGATTACAATATGGCTTCCGGCGCAGAGCAATATAGTATAACCTACGAGTTTAATCAGAAATATTACCAAATAACAATGAGCCATGAGGTGCACTTGTAGCTTCAGTCTGGTATTCATATTTAATCCGTCGTCTATAAAAATGGTAACATATGCCTGATATCTTCCCGATGTGCCATATCTCCTACTCTTTGTGCTATGCGATATTCAATTGTTCGTGGAACTTCAACCATATCCTTTATAAAATTCTATTGTTTATGGAGTATAAAGGAAATTAGGCATCCGAAAGATCCGCCGTAAGCGCTCACTCACTGGAGATGAATCTCAATGAATGCAGCCAATGTTGCGAGTGCGCGAGTGACAGTGAGAAAATGCGTGTGGTGAGAGTTGATGGACTCTGGAAGAAAGAAGAGGAGGAGTACCCGGAACCATCCCCTATCCATGTATCTGGACGAGAAATCCCGCTGCCCGAGGGCCTGAACCAACTCGACCGACTTGGAGCCACGCACAGGATGAATGGAGGAATTAATCTGATCAGTTAATAATACTAGGGAACATATAGATCAGTGGCATAAAGGAAGTTACAAATAGCATAGATTAGGTAATGGGAAAACATTGAAATTTGAAACAGATACAGATAATGTAAAGTAGTAACTTTCTAAGCTCAACAAGAGAACGGATACAAAATAGGAGTTGCAATGGTGTAAAAAACTAATAATCAGTAAAGTATGAATGAATGAAATAAAATAGACACATCTAAAATTGTTATAAATCAAATAAGAGAAACGCACAAATAATAAATAAGAACTAAAAGACATTAATAATAAGAATTAAAATCATAGTGTCACGAACAGACATAATTTGTAAACTGTGGATTGAATAGCTTAAGTCACTTGTATATATAAAATAATGCATGGGTTACTAGTAGAAAAAATAAATAGTAACTCCCCCCCACTCGCGGAAATAAGGCCCAGGTTTATCCATCGGGAACTGGGCTACAGAAATATCCGCTTCAGTCCTCCTATACTCTCCTCCTTTTCTTTTTTTATACCAGCAATTTCTGGTCCTACGGACTCCGTGCCTCGACGCCGAGAAGGGGTCGAGACAGAGAGACCACATGGTGGATGGCCTACCCCAGCTTTGTGGAGGATCAATTTTAGATTCGTTGCGCCCCTCAGGCGTTCGAAACAAAGCTGCGCTAAGAGAGCAAAGAGGTAGAGGTGGTAGGAGGGTCCTAAAATACTAATATGGATATTTACCATGGATATATTTATCTTTTTGGCATGTGGAGCCCATAAAATCTACGAAAGGATGCCGGGCCCAAAACAACTATCAAAATCTACATTTCTCTAAATTACATTTGAAACATTTGGTGCCTAGATAGAACTATAAAGATATATATTACTTTGTAGTAATTTCTTGTCTTTTTGAGTATCAGCAAAATTATCACTCAAATAAGCTTCGCTGCGTCAAAAAAACGCCTCTTTAACTGCCATTAACGTTCTTAAGGCATTTTTTTATCTTTTAAGTTTTATTGTGACACGATGTGGCCTCACGTGGTACGTTAAAACATCTCGCATACTTCGAGGGTTAGCTCACAGTCATTTTCACAGAAAGAAAATGCGCTAATGAATCGACGAACCCGTTACTACATTATACAGATATATTGTTAAAATTATAAAGTATGAGTTCTAGATGTTACGAAGACGCAGCGTATTCAAAGTTATACAAAGAGCTTATTATTAGATATTGCGTAAGTCTTTGAGAATACTTTATATTAGATCACTGTTGCTTCACATTTAGAGCTTTATATAAATAATTCATCCTACTTCTAGCATAGAAGTAGAACACCAAAGTAAAACTGCCACTCTTTAATCACATATTTGTTTTAAATGACGCAGAAAACATGTTTGCAGGAATCTTATACAGTAATAACTAACCTCATTGCATGCAACTAAGAATGAAAACTTAATCAAACAATGGAGAAAAGAATGACAGAGGGGGGAATTCTGCGCGGATAAATATTTTCGAATCTCTTTCTCCGAAGGAATTTGTTGCTTCGCCTGTGTGTCTTTGACCTAAAAAAATATGTTCTCGAACATCAGAATAAATTCTAGCTTACTATTCTAGCTCTATAATGCATCACCAAACTTTGGTCATATATTTAGCCGATTTTGTTGGAATGTATTCACAGACAACATATTTTCCCCCAGGGGCAGTAAGCATTCGCCAAATTTCAGGTAGTCGCCAGGCTAGTATTGCTTTGTGAGGCCAGGTATCTATTCACAGTCATTGTTTAGCGGTGCTTGTAGGTCATTTTTGACACTTCGTCTGTGCATCGATTGTAACCCATTGCAAAGCATAAACTTGGGAGTAAATATTTCTTATCTCTATAATTCATCAAAACCCTGATGTTTAGCATTTAGGCTGCGGACTCTATACCGTAATTCTAGGAAACATATCATTTGTGTTCCATGAGTCTGCTTCTACACTTGTTTTAAGACACAATTTTAGAATTCGCGCTCTCCTTCCTAGTCTGTATATTTCACTATACACTTCAACACATGGTCAGTATATCATGCACTATATCAAATTTTGCTTGAAAAAAAGTTCATTGAACTTCTGTTACGTAATAAAATATTATAAATACCCTTTTGATGAAAAAGGAGCGATCATTTCCTCTTAGTTTCTTCTGTTCGTTGCGCACTTGTTTCTCACCTACGTTTAGATTATCTAATTCATGAAAATGAGTCAGTATATCTGTGCGAATTCTGAAGCTGCACTTTCATAATCATTCCCACTGTCCTCCAATTCACTATGCACAAGATCTTCCAGGCATCTGCACCTAGACTCAACCCCTTCTAATTAGAATACTCTGTTAAAAGCTCAAAGAGTGACGTTATATTCCGGTTACCTGGTAAAAACTAAGATATTTCTAGAGAGTGAAAATAATTTAAAGATATTGGTTGCTCTGTTGGACTACTCGTACCTTGCTACATTTCTATAAAACAATTTCATTTACAATATTAATGATTTAGTTTATACAATTTATTCGTAGATTAGTTTTTGGATGTGTTGGGAGGCATTTGGAGGTATGATTATTATATCAAAAGTCTCCGGCCCTGCGGTGGGAGCTAACTCGGTAGCGTAGCATAGCATTTGTTTTCCTATTATATTTCTTAAAAGGTTGGTTGTAGTGAAAACATAGTCCTATACAAAATAACCTATAAGTTCGTTTCTATATAGTTTCTTGTCTATATCTTACAGTTTAAGAATTATTTACTGCCAAAAATCTACTTCTTTTTAGCACGTTTTTCAGTGAGCTTCGTCTTCTAATGCCTAAAGTATTGATTGGGTTTACGGCAAAAATCACGGAAACAAATTTTGTAAAGCTCAAAATATGTTTTTGTAGTTAATTTATTCGAAACGTAAAAGATTTCAGGGACACAGAGGCAAAAATGTATGTTCCCCAACGTAAAAGAGTATATAAAGTTACGACTTACTCAATAACGGAGACTTGCATGATAACTGTTACAGAAACAAAGGATAGGTAGTGTGAGCAAAAAGTGTTTGAACCCTTTAAGCCCACTGTTTCACAGTTGAAACAATAAGTATAATTTTCAGCATTTGAAGTATGTTTTAAAAATAAAATGTAGTCAACACATACTAATTTTGTTTTCGCCAAACTTTTACCGGCTTCCTAAAAATATTCATCCTGGACTTGGCTAATACTCAGGGTGGCATATATATCAACAAAACTTATAAGCTAAAGAAACAGGTAATGACTGTTGACTACTCACATCTCAGACTTAGGTCCGAAGCACTCAACAAATCAGTTGCGTTTACGCCAGAGATGAGTCATTTATTCTGATTTAAGCTAAATGTCTGCAATTATGTTACGCATATCTCCATAATTTGAGATCTATTTGAAATACAATATTAAATTGTATATGAATTTCATAGGAAAGTTAATGCTCTACAACTTTATTCCGAAGGTTTTGACGTAAACACAATACTTTAAGCGCTAGAATACAAAATTCGCCGAACGCGTATTTTTTTTTTTTTTTTCAGTAAAAGTGTTGATTTATTACAGTAAACAACTTTTAAGCTTGAGAAAATATGTATAGAAACAAACTTGTAGGGAAATTAATCAGCTTTAATTTTGAGCAAGAACATGTTTTTTTTTTTTTTTTTTTTTTTTTACTACGATCAACCGTGCAAGAAATATAAGCGAAAAAACTAAAAGGTTTCTCATTTTGCCGCGTTACAGAGTTAGCTCACACGGTAGGGCCGGGGACTTTTGGTATAACAATCATCAAACATCTCCAAACGCATACCAGAATATAAACTTTAGGTAAAAAGTCTGCCTACAAGCCTTTCTTTAACTAGGCTATATCTATTTCAACCATGCTACAAATAGCATATCTTCAGGGTGACATCTATGTTACACATAATGGACTAAAGGATAAAATTATATTTCAAGATGAGCATAATGTACTCACGCTAACATTTTAGAGTTGGCATAGAATAATATTTCTATTTTCGCTTTCACAGGGTGGCAAACAAATAGTATTTAGTCTTATTACTTAAATACAAACACATCAGTCTTGTACTGAAATACATAGGTAATTCTGAGAATTAGCGCGAGCAACAAACAACACTGTAGGATGTAAGGAATCAGATCAGTAAAACCCATCAGCAAATAAAAACCTGCCCTTGATATTTTTCGTCTACGAAGCTACATATCCAAGAAGGTTATTTAAAACAAGTGTTTTAATCACAATTCCCGGTTATCTTCTCTCAGAATGTCTTAATCGTAGACCATGATGTTGCGAGAAATATGTTGTAGAGAAAGCTATTGCCTCGTTTTACATGTAAAATATTTTTTAATTATATTGTTACTGTTTTATAGATATCAATGCAGCGGTGATAATAAATGAATTATCTAATTCCTCTAAAGGTCCTCCTTATTCATTGTTTAAGGTGTAATCGCATGTCAAATATTTTTCCGTTTACATATTTAATTGGTGTTTTGACATTTGACTCAACCAATATGCAGTGCACATTTAGATGTACGCATATTAACGAACCGTTGTGCAAAGAAGAAATTTCATAAAATATTAAATAACACTGACTGAAAAATGTTCAACTTTTAATTCTTTCCTGCGAAATTCGATGCAAGTATCATGGTCTCATTGTGACTACTCCAGTGAAACCCGTTTCGTTCTACCAGGCTTAGGTTTTGAGAAATAGGCAAGCCAATAATATGACCTACAAGTGGAAGAAATATACTGATAATGTTACATAAATATAGCAGTGACTTATATTGGCATATGGTTAACGCCACATAGTGTGTAAAGCGAATGGCATTGAGGTAAGTGTGCCCCTCAAACTATCCCTTAGGATATCTGCATAGTAATTACAAGCCAGCTGTGGGACCCACGTTTTGTCTCTATAAGAAAACCGTCAATAAGATCATAAAGTAGATCTACCTTGACAATCCACTAGAAGAATCAAGGTCATACTGAAAAGCCATATACAAACAATTAGCAATTAGCTGCCCACTTCAACTCAAAGGTCCCGATATTAACACTGGATATTCTTACGCTAATCTTCAGTGGGATCAGAAAGCGTATTTTTATTATTCATTCTAAAAATCACATATTCTTCATTTCCGGCATGGAATGATACACTGGCGAGTTGTAGCATCTCCTCTGACAACACGGAACTCCATCTCCACATTCCAGTGGTGTGAGCTCCAGGTAAGGAAGTACCCCAATGTTTCTCAAATTGCTCTCTTTTTCTAATCAATGCACCTTTTTCTAAAAATTGAAACCTGGTACAGAAAAAAAAATATATTTTCGAATTCACTAGACGGAAAGCTTTCAGAAACAACCACTAGCTCTCAGAAAAGAAAATATGTGTAGATTAGTGTAATTAATACAATCCCCCTGAAGAAAATGCGCCCCAACCTCGACGGTCCAAATTTTGCCGCCATCGGCCCGGCGTCGGGTGTGTGCCAGTCGGGAAGAAGTCGAGTTTAGAAGCGGTCCACTGGCGGCCCGATGCCAAATGGGCGCGTTAGCAAAAAATCCTGATGTCAAAGTGGCTTAAAGGATGAAGCTAGGAGTGATCTAACTAGCTTAAACTGATCCTTGTACTGTACCAATCACACCAGCACATTTTGTAAAAACGGTTGGCAAAAGGGTGGGAAAGATATTTTTGCCTCCCTTGTTAAGACTATGGGGTTGGGATTTAGTTGGGACTGAGGAAAATGCCGACCACGTCCTTACAAGGCGGGAATATGACGGCAAGAATAGTCAAGAAGGCGGGCCACTAACTATCCGAGACAGTCAGCAGAAAATAATTGCAATTCAAATCAGTGATAGTCACGATACATCTACAATAGTCATTAATTTCTTCATTATAGAGATTTAAAAAAACAATAGTTAATGTTAGTTAGGATCGTCGGGCTTCACTCGGCACTTGTTTTGAACCCGACTCTACACTGACGGTTGAAATGTGGGCGGCAGCATTTGTGTGGGCCGAATTCTGGACGAGGGCTGTAATTTTCTAATATTAAATTATTATATTACATTAAAACATATTTATTTCTTAATTTCATTCGTCTTTTTACAGAAATCTTTATGAAAAATATCAAAAAAAAATACAAAGAAAGCAAATACAATGAAATAACTACATTGTTCATGTTCTCGTTTGCATGTTGAAAACATAGAATTTTAAACTATATTCCAACGAACATTTAATTTCTTTAATAGGGCGTTATTCTATGACATAGATTTCGCTTGATGTGTATTTTCTAAGGCGACATATTACACTTATTGAGAGATACAAATTTAATAGTACAGCGATAATCAAGGTGTTAAAGAAGAAAAACTGCACATAAGAAAGTAAAAAGGAAAGTATTCTTTATTTCTATTTGTATATAATAGTGAACAGCGTGTACGAACTCCATTCTAGACTGCTGTTAATACAGATACCGGAAAAGAACAGCAATTCCACAACCTCGATCCATGGATGAGTGGATAAGACGACAAGCTACCAACGAGAAGTGCGAACGTTCCTTTGTTCCAACTCTACAGCAGACACTCGGATTATATACACTGTTAGAAAATTAACACCGTAAGTCATGATGAGAGCAACGGATAAAATGAAACTACCTGTGTATATGCCAATAGACAGCATTCATGCTGTTTTGACCAAATAAACAAGTTTCTTATAGCCATTTGTAGGCCATCTTAGCTGTGCCGACGGCGGGAAACGCCTGGTGCCCGGCTAACGCGCGTCTGTGAATGACGGGAAATGGTCGGACCGGCAAAAATTAGCGTTTTCCTGGAAGGTTTTTCCTGCCTTTGGGGTTGTCGGCCCGACGATCGGGAACCGAGTGCTGCACGACACTGACCGACATCGGCCCAGCGGAGGGCCGACCCTGTTTTCTCCATTGGGATGATATTCAAAAGTAGCTCGGTAGTGAAATGGCAACAGTAGACATCAAGATTGTCGTCCAAATCGAACAAAATTGCACAGCCGATTCTAATGACTTTTATACATTAACAATATATGTTTGAATGTGCTTAGCAATATTAAATTTGATATTTTCTGGAGATTTAAACATTTTTTTTTCTCCAGAAAAATAGCATAACTTATTATTGATTTAAAATGATAGCTGGAAGATATAATACATAACGCTGGCGAAATAAACTAAACGAACACTCTTAAAATATAGTTCAGTAACAGGATTACCTCATTCCAAGAGTCAACGATTTCAATCTTTTCTTCTTTTATATCTATTGGGTGTTTTTTAGCATCATAGTCGTCTGTAGATCTATCATTGGAAGACATGACTGGTAGATGTTCCATTTTATCCACGACATTAACTACACATAAGCCATTCGGGAGATTTCAATATTGTCATTCCAAACTTCACCCACTGCAGGCATCGATATGAAGTGAACTTTCATCTAACTAATTTTTGTTTCAACATTGCGTGAATGAAATCCAGCTTTCGCTTCCTGCAATAAAGTCAACAGAGAAGTTACATTAGCTCGTCCTTTCGTTACATTACATAAATTATTTCCCATCTTAACGAATTTTTATGCAATTGAGAGAAACGAATTAATTATGATTACAGGATATATCAACTGCGTGTTTTAATGGTAGATATACGAACATAAAACTATTTGCAGAAGGGATCAAATTTCAATATATTTTTCATATTGTAGGGAATGTGAATAATAAGTTGGTGCCGTTTTTGAGATTTTAGAAGAGGAAGTAAAAACACAGGAGGACCAGGAAGGGAGGAGAATGGAAGAAGTAAAGAATTTACTCACTGGGCACCTTGTACAGCAGAAATCACTGAGAAGCGCAAAGAAGAAATGTCGTATGTGTGTCTTCCGCACATATATATGTGGGATTGCTTCCAGGAAAACTCAATGAAGTCCGTACATTATTTAATCTTGAATACCAATTACCATGACATGACGGTATATTATTTTCTGAAGAATTTTTCAACGCTATCTAGTACAGGTTTCATCAATTAACCCCTTTCTAAAAAAAAAAATGCGCATATGTCGTATTCGCATTCTCTGCCACGATATTCAGTAGAAAACGCTATTCGATTTATTTAAATATATGAACTGCGAAAGCACTTCGGCTGAATATGTGACAAATCAATTCAAAAAGCAAAAAGGGGAGATCCATACGGGTCATTCTCCGGAAATAGGGCTTTTTTGAATAGTAAAACAAGCTAAACATTTTGAATTGTATCTTAGCTTTTTTGAACCATGGAGGCATTATGAGTAGGAACTGATGGCATTTAGAGATTAATAAATGTTACTTTATATTTAAAAAAGATTAAGTAATTTCCACGGAGTTGGCGTCAATGGAATAATTGTTTCTATCGTTTTATCGTTTCCTTTCCTTACAACAAATTAATGCATGTTTATTTTTTACAATGAAGCACGTGTGAACTTGTTCAGTGTTTGGCTTCTTCTCATTATGTTAGGAAACAGAAATGCAAATAAAATACGATGATTCTGAGCTCCATCGAGTTCATGACGAATAAGTGAAAAACTTCTGATTTTAATTCTTACATTCCACAATAAGTCGAATGTAGAAGCATTTTCCTTGTAAATTAAACAAACATAAATTGGTCTAGCGAATGCAAAAAATACACGCAGTGCTTCCAGCTTCCCACGTTTATTGCAACTGTTTTGTTAGTTCATAAAGTGGTGAAAGAGAAAGATGTTTCATGTGTTTCAGTAAATGTACTTACTTTTCATACTAATAGGTCTGCTTTTCATTTAATTTCGAACTAAATTGTTGTGAAGGATTGTTGTTAAAATTATCTTCAAAACTAAAACACAGATATTGAACATTTTCAAACATGAAAATACAGTTGAGTTTCATTCCATAGAGCTGATATTAAGCATATTTCAAGCTAAATTACATAATAAACACCTTTAAAATATAGAAATGAATAGAAATAGCCCAGTTATAAGAAGTGTTTTAGGAAGCAAAGAGAGTAATTTCGGACACATCTCTTGCAAGGAACTATAGTTTCACAAAGTCACCTATTTCCTGAGAATGACCCTTATAGGAGTGGTGGCTCGTGGTCTGGAACTTAGGTAGAACACAAAATGTTGACGCGTTTCGCATTATATTATTGTTATCATTATTAATGAATAACAATAGCAACAAGCTCAAGTCAACACAACAATATGACCAGTTTGTAGGGGCTTACAGAGAATAAAACAATGGAATGTTTACAATGGATGTGGCAACTCATGACGCGAAATTTAAATGTACGAAACAGAATCAATATCTTATGTTTCAAACGAAGCAAAATAGGACGCGCAGAAATTATCTTTCTTGAAATTTAGAGTGATTCAAGACAACTTCGGCATTCTCTACCGGAAAAGGTATTGTAGTATCTAATATTCTGAAACTAACGAAGAATTTCTTTGATCTCATGAAGATTGGATAAGGCTTCCTTAATGGAACTAAATAATATGAAACTGCTGGTTGAGTATTAATCAACTCAGTAGAATAGCAAGAAATAAAACATTTCCAGCATCCGTAATCCTGTAGATAAACTTATGGACTTTAGATCGGCATTGGGGAGGAAGAGAGGTTCGATTCCTTCTGCCATGGTACTCACTGGCATTTTCCAGGGTATGTTTATGCTCCACTAGGCAAATAAGGGTATAGCACATAGGTTGCTACCTTATTCTCTCTCACTGAAAGTGTTCGCTAAAAGACATATTTCTACAAACTTGTGACATATTCATGCCACATATAACTCTCTGGTGCATAAATGCACGTTTAAAATAGAGAGGAACATTGAAAAAAAATTCCAAATTATTTTAAAATTATGAACGAAAGCGGAATTTAATAGTATGTTAATGGCGTGGGATCGGATTCTGGAGCACGTCGTTCCGAAGCGTGCACCAGTTAAAAAGAGGAATAGTGGGATAACCACTTGAATTAAAACTACGAACCGTCCCTAATAAATTTGTAGAAAAGTCAAACCTTCAGATGCTGCGCAAGAGGTGAACGTAAAAGTTTCCATGAAACTGGTCCCTATTCTTCATGGTTTGCGTGTAGTGCCATTACAATGAATTGAAATCATTTATGACATTTAGCCATCTATAGACTAGGGCTGGGTTAGGTATAGGAAAAGATCCTTGAAGGGTGCTTCCAGGTACTAAATTGAAGCTACCATCTCGGCATTTGGCTGGTGCGATAGGAAAAGTATCGAGCACATGTCAAAATAAGAAAAGCGAAATGATAAAAACTAGTGTTTTAATTTTTCGGACATTATTAAAGAAGAATCATTCTAAGAAACACTGTCTACCAGATACGTTATCCTAGCCTTTCCAACGTGAAATAATACTTCATTTAAAACTTGTATAGGCCTACGGCTGCCTTTCAATTAACCACCGGAGAATAAAGTAGTTGCGAGAAACCAATACTGAAGCGGGTAGTGGATAACTCTCCACATGGCGAGATGCAGGAATTCTACAACCGCGAAAGGCGCCCGCCTATCGAGTGCAAAGAAGCAACACTTCGTTTGCACAAAATGATCAAACATACAGTCTTATGGAGGCACGACCTTCCCCGAAAGCCTTCTGCACTCCCTTGAGACCCTGAGGTGCCTAATAATCCAATTTACGCCTAAAGCGTTCTCGATTGGCAAACTGAAGGAAACAGAGCTGAAAACAAGCGAGCTGCTGCTGCCTGAGACGGACAGAACCACACAGTACACACACTCTCTGTCTCTCCCTCTCTGTGTGTGTCCTTTGGTTTGTGTCTAATGATTAGGTAAGCGTTTAGTGTAAAATGATAAGAAGCGAGATGATTTTCGACAATTTCAATAAAAATATTAGGATAATATTATATTTTGCACAAATGAGCAAAGATAAATACGGACACCGCCACTTCCTTCCCGTCCTCTAAGATGTAATTTAATACTACAATAAGTAGAAAAACATCGATCTGAAATTATACTTGTTAAGTAAGGATTATAAAGCATCATTACTACTAGAGACAAGAGGTCCTTCGAAAATTTGTTGTCCTTACTTCCAATTAGTGATTAAAAAACGAAAAGAATGAACGCACCGGAAAATAATAAAATGCTCTCACGCTACATTAAAAAAATATTTTCTTTACTATTACGGGGAACCTGAAATTATTTGAAAATAAATAAATTAGTTGAAAATATTAGTTCTAGTTAAAAATGGACATTTGGAAACATACTGAGACTCCCACTGATAAAATTTTGTGCCATTATTCAAGTTTCTTTGATCCGAGGCAAACATGCCTAAGTGTCAAAAGTGGAGGGAATTTTCCCTTGTGTACAAGGGCCCTACTGAGATATATTGCATTCGTAATGCAAACAAGTCTATTTCGTACACTCTTTTAGAGTAAGAACATTTAATTTTAATATACTCGTGATGAAGAAAAAACTATCGCCAATAAAACCTGTGTCTTTTGTCCCCTGAAAAAATGTTTTTTTTTTTTTAAAAAAAAACGTTCTTTTCCGGTCCTTTGAATCACAACTTCCAAATTCCAATACGCGTAGCTGTAATTTCAATTTGCTGACACATGGCATTACTTTTAGCGCAAAAGTTCATTTGAGTACTGTTATTATTCTTGCTAACTCAGAACGATTATCAACACACAATTTATAAATTTAACTTGTGCATAATAACTTCTTTACAGGTAGATATCAAGTTTTGTAATATTTCTTCTCTAAAACAAGTAGTAGACAAAATTGCACCCTTGCACAAAGCTCATTATCCTACTGTCAAGAAACTTCTTTAGTTTTTTAAGTTTCATCTTCCAGAAAGAAAACGATATAAACTAAGAATATTCATTCCTCCAATAATTGCAATGAAATAAGAAGGATTTCTATATACCGTACGAAGATGCGCTATTTCATATGCCTAAATTGGAAAGTTAAACAAATTTGTCTTGATAACGTAATTAAAAATTATACTATTACTTTCCTGTTAGCTCTTTATAAAGTGACACAATAACAAGTTGTTAATACGTAGGGCTTACAGTTTGTGGCAAAGTTAGCTGTCTATTCAATTTTTTTTAGATAAAATTAGACAAAATAAATTATGAATTCCACGGGACAATATCAAGAAAACAAAACATAATCAATTCTAACTTTCAAATAGAATTGAGATTTTCAACACAAAACCACATTCACGAATCTGTAAATGTATGTTCTTGTTTAAAAGAACCAAATTAAAAACAAAGAGAAATCTATCGATAATTTATTGAGTTTATTGCGTTCTATTCACCATATCACTATTGATGTAAAATAAACTAAAAAAGTGACGGGCAAAAAACAGGTGATGCTATCTTAATATAACATGGGCCCCTGGTATTATATGAGAAACTATTAAATAGTTAAAATCTTTGATCTTGCTATCAACTATCATTTAGAATAATAACGTCTTCATTGGGATTGCTGAAGTTACCATCGAAAACGAAAAACGAATTTCCAGAGCA
>JAGDQP010013272.1:26304-48235 GCA_022664845.1 Lepisma saccharinum | reverse complement strand
AGCAAAATCTCAGAAGAAACTAAACTCTTGATGAAGAAAAGAAGGGGGAAATTTCATAAAGAGGATAGAGTACATAGAACTAAATAAAACCATAAGGAAGAAAATAACTGAGGATGTACGAAGATATAACGAAAATCTTGTTAGAAATACAATCGAGGAAAACAAGAGCCTGAAGAAAGCCAAACAACAGCTTATGATAGGGAAAAAGCAAATAATTGCAGTTAAGAGACCAGACGGGACCGTAACACGAAATAAAGAAGAAATTATAAACATATTTGAAAATTTCTACAGAGAATTGTACTACTCCGAGAAAGAACTAGGAAATGAAGACTCAGAAGAAAATGATGTAGATGTCCCAGACGTAATGAAAGAAAAAGTAGATAAAGTACTTCGAAGGATGAAGAACGGAAAATCGCCAGAAGAAGATGGACTCACAGCAGAGATGTTTAAATGGGGAGGTGAAAAAATGAAAGAGGAACTTGCTAAACTATTCTCGATGTGCCTGAGGAAGAGAGAAATACCCTCAAATTGGAATAATGCCGTTATAATTTTATTGTACAAAAAAGGGGACAAAGAACGAGTCGAAAACTACAGACCAATTAGTTTACTGTCAGTCCTATACAAAATGTTCACCAAAGTTATTTTGAATCGTATTGAACGAGACTTAGATTTTAACCAGGGAAGGGAACAAGCCGGATTTCGTCGTGGATTTAGCACAATGGACCAGATACAAACATTGAATGAAGTTATGGAAAGGACTAATGAATATGAACTTCCACTGTGTTTGGGATTCATAGATTTTGAAAAAGCTTTCGATTCGGTCTCCTTGTCAGCAGTACTTAAATCACTTGAATATCAAGGCATCGAAAGTGCATATATCAAGTTACTGCGAAACATTTACTCGACTGCCACATATGTCATTAGACTGCATCAAGAAAGTGAAAAAATTAAAGTTGGAAAAAGGGTAAGGCAAGGAGATTCAGTTTATCCAAAACTGTTTTGTGCGGTCCTGGAGAGAGTGTTCCAAAATTTAAATTGGGATGAAGTTTGAATTAAAATTAATGGCGAATATCTTCATCACCTACGGTTCGCTGATAATATAGTCCTGTTTGTTTCAAGTGCAGAAGAACTACAAACCAGAATGGAAGAACTGAGTAACGAGAGTTCGAAAATAGGTCTTAAAATGAACTTAAGTAAAACCAGAGAGTCTCTCTGGTAAAACGAAAGTAATGTACAACCAACATGCTGCAAAGAAGGAAGTGAAGATTAACGGAGAGACAGTAGTAGGCATAGTTGATGAGTATGTTTACCTAGGCCAGCTCAAAACATCGAATGCAAAGTTAACTGATGAAATAAATAAAAGATTTAAATTGGCGTGGAGTTCGTTTGGAAGACTACACTTTATTTTCAAAAGCAAACTACCAATGTATCTGAAGCGTAAAGTTTATAATCAGTGTGTCCCACCCGTGATGATGTACGGCTGCAAAACTTGGACATTGAATGCGCAAACGACTCAAAGATTGAGAGTCACACAAAGAGCAATGTAGAGATGCATGCTAGGAATAACCAGAAGGGATAGGAAGACAAATGAATGGATTCGCGCACAAAAAAAGGTAGAAGATGTAATCAAGACTGCGAAGAAGATGAAGTGGAGATGGGCCGGTCACATAGCTTGACGAACAGATGAAGGTGGACGACAAATGTACTACAGTGGATTCCTAGAGAAAGAAACGACCGAGACGACGTCCAAATGTAAGATGGGTAGATGAAATTAAGCGTTTTTCAGGAGCTACATGGATGATGATAGCAGCAGACCGAGATATGTGGAAAGAAAATGGGGAGACCTTCATCCAGCAGTGGATAGAAAACGGCTGAATATGATATATATATATATATATAATAAATCACAGCGATATTCAATCCGCTAGTGGATGAGGCCTCTCCCCGAAGGGAGGAGTTGGTCTACTGCTCCCACGCTGACCAGACGGGTTGGGAGAGGAGAGCCGAAGCTCTCACTTTGATCGCCACTGTCTCTTATTCACAGCAGCTCCCCAATTGTCCTCACGATGCTGGGTGAACACCGAAATTTTTTAGCCCCCACCGGGAATCGAACCCGGGACCGCTCGCACTGAAGTCATATATATATATGACTGGGAGGTTCGGGTTCGGGTTCGGGTTCGAGTCCCGATCACAGCAGTGTGAACTTTTCTATGCGTAATTTTCAACTTCACCTTTCACAATGTATTTATAGCTAAGTAATATCACACGTACGACAGTGTTGGGTTAGATACTTGTTTTTTGTACCTAGGTACAGGTACTGATCTTAAATTGTACCTAGGTACAGGTACTAGGTACAAGTTGGTAAATGTACCTAGGTACATGTACTAGGTACAAGTTAGTAAATGTACCTAGGTACAGGTACTGATCTTAAATTGTACCTAGGTACGGGTACTAGGTACAAGTTAGTAAATGTACATAGGTACAGGTACTGATAAATGTACCTAGGTACAGGTATTGATAAATGTACCCAAGGTACTTTTCTATGTACTTGACACATTTACCGCTAAACAGTGCTGGAAATGATATGAAGAACTAAGGGGATACTGATTGACTAGAATATTACTCCTAGCCTATGTCTTTACTTGTAATAAAAATAAAAATTATTATTATTAGAAACATTTATTATTGAGCAGAAAAGGTTCAGCCAAAGTGTGCTGTGTTACCTAACCCTTGTTAACAAAAATACAGACATTTTCATGCACCATTCTGTGTAACAGATAAGGAATGAAAACAATGGAAGGAGTTAGAAAAAGCAGAAATTTAAATACTAAAATGATAAATCATTAATAGAAATGCCTTTCTTCCTCATAAGTAAATCTTTCACCAGGCTTTTAATTTACGTATATTTTACGTATTTTTTGAAAAGGCATTCGGTGCTGAACATGAGGGGGATCCCTTGATACAGGGTGGTAACGTAATGCGCCGAAAAATTTGGAGAAATGATAGTACATAAAATAATGAGAAAATCTTAGTTATGCGGGTGGAAATCTCGCCGATTTTTTTTTAGGTATTTTTACATGCAAATGAACTGTAGAGATTTAAATATCCAATACAACTGATGGTAGAGTTGATGCGGCATGCTATCGTCAAAGACTTCAAAATTGTTCCATCTTAAATTTGCATATTTCAAAATTTTCCATTGGGTGCGCAAGGAATTTCTCAAAGTAAATAGCTGATTTGAAGATATTCTCTGAAGAAAAGCCGCAAACGAATTATTATTACCTGCTGGGAAGTCATTTCGACTCACCTTTACTTCAGAAAATTTCTGGGAACCTCACTTCCTTTGAGGAACCTTGCGCACTCAGTGTTTGAATATGCATTTTTAATCGATGAGGCTTGAAGTCTTTGATGATAACTTGCCGCATCAGCTCTACAATTAATTATATTAGGACCTTTGAAGGTGTAAAGTACATCTTTAGGCAGCCTGTAGCTCCGAAATACGGAGTAATTTCCACCCTGATGATCAGAACTTTTTACATTCTTTTCTTTAGTTCACAATGGTTCGTGGTGTCCTCAAATTCTGCAACGTTAATTTAGCTCATTTCTCGACGTCATACAATGATGAAAATTTGCACAGCAAAATACAATACAATATTCTATATTCATTATATTTATATTTATTATTACTTTCTTATACGTATTTATATATTTTAAAAGCACATTTTAATATTACCAATAAATATTACCCTGCAACGCAGTATCGTTCAGCTGGTTGCAGAACACTTTTATGATTTAGATAAAAAACTTAAAAAAAAAAACTTTTAAAGACATGCTTTTCTTAAACAATTCGTACTAAAAAGTAAAAAAATAATTTTGTTTGTGCATGACTAAAAAGAAAAGCATAGGGCGAGCACTTTATAAATTCTTCAGTTAGTGCGCCCCATGCTTTTCCTTTTAGTCTTGCATAAACAAACTTATTTTTTTACTTTTTAGTACGAATTGTTTAAGAAAAGTATTAAAAAGTTTTTAAATTAATTTTTACCTTATTTTTATGTACTGTTATCTATTAAAGTTTGTCGGTGCATTATATTACCACCCTGTATAAAGTTTCCAGTGTGCCATAACTTTTGTTTTTTCGTACGTTCTATCAACTTAATTTCATTTTCATCTCTGCTGAAGTTCATATTTGGTACAAAATAGTTCCAAATTCAAAGAAAACACGAATAAAAACTGCTCAACACTCTACAACGCGTGCGATAGCTGCAGCTTGACTGCTCTCCGAAGGAGTCGTTGCAACAGTTGCTAGCGACACGATGCGTCCGACGCGCAAACCAAACCGGCTTCACTGATTTCCATTCAACGTGTCAATGCAGTGGCGCGTGCAGCAGTTGCTTGCGATCTCCGTATGCGAAAATCGCACAAACGAAACTGCACCTTTACTGAGAAGATTTAGGTTTCTTTTATTATTTTTAACATTTTGTACATAAGATAGAGATAATGAGACTATCTTCTTGAGTTTGTAAGAATCCACCATTCTTTCTGTTTGAGAGTCAAAAGAGTTGTTATGAGTAGTACATATAAAACTAGAGTTTTGTAGCGTTTCAGATCGGTACATTACTTCTGTGAGTGAAATTAGATAACGCAATAATTTGATTCTGATATTTGGAAGTGGATGTTGCGAATTTCGGGATGGTTGTTGATATATCAAATGATGGCATGCGGTTGCTACGATAACCTTGTCCTGTGGTACATTTAGTTCTAGTTCCTAATACCATTTGTTGTAGCTTGGAAGCTGAGTTCACACTTGTGCTCTATTATGTACTATATAATAAAGACGGCAGATAATTATTAGTAATATCTCATCTAAGAGGCGAGAGAAAACAGCCATAGTTTTATAATGGGAGACATGAATAATAAACATAGATAAGACGTGGAATTCCGAGCTCCTTATTTCAAATTTAAGATGTCTGTTTTCTATTAAAGTAAAATAAATAATTCGGGTGGAAATATAGCCTCCGCTAAATTCTATTTTATTGTTCAAACACTTTTGTGGCACTAGGGGACTCCATCCCCACGCAGCTGAACTATTTCCCCTCCCTGTTCCTAGTGTAAAATTTTATTTCTTCCTTTCAGTATTTTTTTTTTTTTTTCGTCAAGATAAACTTTTGAAGCAAGATATCTGAAAACATATCTTTCACCTTCAATGATTTAAATTCATTTTTGACCTTTAGGTATCGATGGCTCACGCTGGGATAGAGTAAGGGAAAGGATGCAGGAATGAGTCGACTAGGGTCTACGTTGAAGGTATCATCCCGGCATTTGTAGGTCAGACTAATGAAAAAAAAAAACTAAAAATATGGATGGATGGTTGGTCGCTAGGATCGAACCAAAGACCTCCCGAGTGCGAAAACAACGCTTTACTAACTAAACCACGACTGCTCGGTACTTCCAATGTTGTTTAGTATTTTTTTAAAAAGGGGTGGGGGAATGTTTAACTCCGTGAAGAACACAAGTGAACAGAGAAGTGAACACATTATGTGAAGGAAACTCCCAACATTAAATTAGTTTTTAAAAATGTGCCAGATTTTAGGTAATAAAATATAGGATACAATGATTTGAAAAGTAAATAACTCTTAAAATTTACGAAGTGGTATACCTGCAAAGTTAAACTCATTGAGAACATAAAAAAAATCTTTCAGTTATTCTTTTGTGAAGGAAAAAGGAAATTAACATTCAAATGAAAAAATAACATTAAAAAATAACTAAACAAGACTAATTCATTTGTGACAAACGAAGAAAACAATGCTTTGCGAAACATCAAAATATGAATCTTTTCGTTCTTAATTTATGTTTATTCATGGACCTTACAGCCAGCTATGGGATAAGCCCGTCATAATGTCAGAGGGATGGCATCCTTCGCGAAGCACTCTTCCAAGTACAGAGAGGGTTAAGTTAGTGGTCAAGATGACCTGGTGAAAGATTAGACTGGTGAAAGTGCTAAAATCTTCAGTGTAGCCGACAGCAGGATTCGAAACTACATGCCTCCCCGGTGCCGATCCAAAGTCTCAGAAAATATAAGTTACAAATACATTAAAAGTAGTCCACGTCTATGAAGCTCTTGTGATCCACAAAGAGTACTTTATTACTAAAAGGATTACAAAAGAAACATTACATGAAACGTCCAATAACCAGTTAGTTTTGCTGCAGCGTGTCAAGATCTGTCCTTCAGTCAATAAGAAAAATAAAACGAAGCAGATGCTTCAATGGTGTATTAAACATTTAAACAATGTTCCAAAAGTAGAAACTAACCTTATATTTATGTCTTTTAAATATGGCTGTACCTGCAATTATTCCACTCCCTGCCGATAAAGGCTTTTCTACATTTTTTTAACTCCCGAAATTTTGGAAAAGCTTTGACTTTAAAAGTTCAAAGAAATTGCCAGGTTTGGAGTAAAAAGTTTCCAAGTTTTATACTGACAAATTAAGCATATTTTAGACATGAATATCAGTTGTTTATTTTGGGATTAAGAGAGGCAAATAGTTCCAAGATTCCTTCAATATGAATTTTACCAACCTAAGAAACTTTTTATGAAACTCTTCACTCAGAAACGTCTCGTTCGATTATTAGCTGAAGTACCTAAGATTCAGGTACTAGATACAGCAAAAAAGTACCTAGTTACAGGTACTAGATACTGCAACTGATATGTTCCTAGGTGCATGCTTTAGGTACGTGTTTTGTACCTAGGTATACCTCCATTGAGGTATTTACTCAATGGTACTACCCAACACTGACCTACGATTGCTTTCACAGTGTAACCGGTTTCTTTTTCCTTAAACGAAACTGTCAGGTTTGAATTAAGTTGCTTTATAAAGAATTAGCTAATACTATGTGATGTTTCCCTGTGAGTGAGTGGTAACGCTCGCTGCCTTGTAATCAAGGGGTTGCGGATTCGATTCCCGGTGATGACACAAGTAGTTCGAAGCACACGTTAAACTGTAGGTCTTGTCTTTACGTCGTCATCTTCATTCGATGGAATGCAATGGGATACTAGTAACTGCCATCGGTTCACCTTGCCCATAGGGACCTTCAGGTCAGGATCTGCCTTTGGATCAGACAATTATCATATGCCTTCGAATAGAATATACCTATCCGAACCCGTACCTCCGTACCCTTCTTGTCAATCTTATTACTTTCGTTAGTGGTAGTCCTCCCGGACTTAGCACCCTGTTTCGGAGGGAGTTCGAAGTCTCTCTTAAGTAAGTCCACCCTTTTAATTTTTTAATTTGGTAATCCGACCTCCACAACCTCCATACAAAGTTTTGACAGAACTCTTTTTTTACAGGAAAAATCTTCAATGTGTCTAGTGTTAATACAGTCATAAATCCATTACCTAAAGTAGTGTGGACATGGATGTGATCTCCGGCGCCGTGAAGCTGAGTCCGGTTCGCCTCCGAGGGAGAACTTTGGACGGAGTGATTTGTTGCCTCAAATTTTGCACTTAATTTACAGCTGCATCTCTTCTCTGGTTTCACATTACACGTAACGACAGTGGCGCCAACACACGTGTAAGTTTCATTCAAAACCAGGGAAAGATGAAGCTTGAAAATCACTGACCAACAAAGAAAAATAAAATGCATTTAGGAGTGGATTCGGAGAGTCCTAGGTTGTATTCCTTGTTGCACGAAGATTTATTTTTCACTACAATCACTTCCCAGTAAGTCAAAATCTACATAATGCAAGGCATTCTAAAAATGTTGGCCAGCCATATTTTGGTTTATTTAAACCTAGACATTGTCTAATCTCTGACATTGACTTCAATTCAGAAAGAGGAAAGCTGAATAATAATAATAATAACTTTATAGTTAGGAAACTCGCAAGTCCATCGCTGCAGTACCGGTACCAAATGTTCACAATTGGATTCTATCGGAAGAAAGATCAAGCCACGTTTCTTCACGGGCACCTACCTCTTGAAGTGGAAGGGGGCGAGCGAAGGGGGGGGACAAAGTGAATATATGAGGGAAAGCTAATAATAAAATTTACAACCTTTTAATAAGAGATTGCAGAAAACTTCTTTGTGACTCGTGACGTCACTATAGTGAACGAGATTGAACGTCGTAATTTATCTTGGTGCGATATCCTAAACGCATCATATGTTTAAGGGATGACTTCTTTCGGCGAGCAAGTTTTGAATTGAATTTCTGCGTTTGGCGTTCAGGCTCAGGTCGAGATAGGACGGAGGAGAGGACGTTAGGAAGTATTTGGCCAGGGTCCAGTTAGTAGGTACTAATATCTCACCCAGGTCTATTTCGACCCCTGATGTAAACAATAAACTTACATGTTCACTGTGTGATACATTACTTCTTGATACAATGTGTACCGTGACAATTTCCAATAGAGAAATAACACAACTTTTTTTTTTTTTTTTCAAAAACGTAATTGATATTGTAAGGTGCAGTATTAGGTCTACATAAAATTTCATTATTACTTTGATTCAAAGCGAGTAAAGTTTCGCATAATTTAGTTAACTATTCCGTGAAACTCTACTACATAATAACCATGGTTCAAATTAGTATCAGACTCGGAGTTAATACTTTTTCTATATATTCCTATTTATAACTAAGGATAATTTACTGCTGTTTAAACTCATATCAATCATAATTCTGCAAATATTCTTCTATTAAGCTACTCTCTTGGCATTTTTCTTAAAAAAAAAAAAAAAAAAAGATGCAGATAACATTGTTAATTAGTAATGCTCCAATCCAAATGCCGTAATTCATTCTAGTACGGAATAGTACTTAATTTCTCATACTAATGACTTCACATTCCGTTCGCCATCTTTGGAACAAAAACTGTTGTGAAATCAGCGACTCCCCTCTGGTCTTGAGCAACTGGCTCTATATAATGCATTACATTAAAAATATAGGGCTAACGTTTCTGAAATAGGCCGTGCCTATCTTTTTGCCCGTCTCCATATTATTATTATTATTATTTTTTTAATAAGGTGGAAAATAATTTGGCAAAACTGATATTATTCCCGACACATTGCTTATTGTTTCTTTTATAATTATGATTTTTGCGCACGAAATACACCATCTTTGTTATTGGTCGTGGTTCCGGCCAGTGCCGGATCTAGAAATTTTCCTATGGGGGGCAAAGTTAAATTTTGCCGCCCTTTCCATCGTTTTTTTTTTTTAGCCAAACAACACGACCGGCCGACGCGACGACCACAACATTGTCTCGCATTATGTAGTGTACTTTCGTTAGCTTCTCTGGAGTCTGTCGTGGAATCGCTGTTACTAACTCCAGTAAGGCAGTAGACCTGCCTGTCTGATTTCAATCGCGGTTTTGAATATTAAAGATGAAAGTAGCTTGTATGAAATAACATAAAAATGTCTTAGAACGCCGGTATTGAAATTTTGAACACGTTTAGGTCAATTTCAACTTAATAGGCAATTTTACTTCCTTTTTTGGAGCTTTTATTTTTTAATTTTAGCTGTTTGCCGCCCTAAACTTTCCGCCCGGGACGGAGTGCTTGCCCCCTTTTGCCCCCTCCGTAGATCCGGCGATAATTTCAAGAAGGCTTCGATAAGTTACACATTTATCCTATCAAAATGTAAGCAGATAAGCATATATCATATGCTGGAAAATATATATTTTCTCTAGGGTCTTATGTATCCTTATTTAATTGTAATGGGCTAGGATATGATGGGACAACTAGTATGTATAGTATATTCCAGAGTTGATATCTTCTTAATCACCGACACGTATAGCATTAGATAATCATTGTGCAATTTCAGAAAGTATACGATTAATAGTACAATACAAGAGCTTCAAATTTGTTTGAGAACATTACTGTGGTAGTTCGTAAATAAATACAAACTTCTAAATCAAATACCTTCTTTACTATGTTTATCATTTATTTATAAAAAAAAATATAATCTGGCTTGCTAGCAACGTTAATCTCGTCGTCTTGAAATTGAGATAAATTTGTGTCATTTGTATCATCATCCTCTGTTGAGCGACAACTACACCACGCCCCTCAGAAGCAGGAACAGTGGCGACATCTCTCAAACCTTCATCCCGCGATGCGGAAAGCATGCTATGTCGTGGCTTGACTGGAGTGTTTCTCTCCCAGCAACGAGTTCACAATTAACACAGAGAGGGCGTGACTATTGTTATTGCTACTGCGCAGAAATCGATGTCAAGGAAGTCATAATAGAGAAAGAGGCTGCAGTAGTCCGTTTATTTTTTATTTTTATGTCCCAACAGACAGAAATACAGAGAGAATGGGACTTTTCTCACTAAAAAGAATAATTTTCTTTTGAATTCCAAAGAAATTGGCACATACGGAACGTGTAACAGGTAAACATAAAAAAGAAAGACATTTTCTTATAAGGACAGTATTTGCGCCACAAGATATTAAAGAAAAAGTTTGGAAATTTCGTAATACACTAAAATGCAGCTAAGGGACTCCCAAGTGTTTGTTTTTCTGATTTTATATATTATTTTAAATAACAAAACACTGGCACTACATTTTGTTATTCTTACAGTTCGTTTAAGTTCGCAATTTGTTAGCCTTTCATAACAAATTTATAATGATCACGTTCGAGTGTCAATTTCTGCTTCCAAATAAGTTGTAATTTAGGCCTATATTCTACATGGTATAAGATATTTTGTCAAATTCTTATCCAATACGGTGGATTCACACCTCCAAATTCTCAAACACTCCACTACAACTTTTTTTTAAAGCTTAATAAATGATAGAAATCTTTCAAAACATTGTTATCTCCCCCTCCCAGAATTTTATCTTTAAATCTCCAAAACTGAAAACTCTAACTGATCCTCCACCACCACACAAAAAAAAAAAGAAAGAAAAAACAATGTTAGAGCAACACTTCGTTGCAATGCAATTTTGAACATTTTATATTGTCTTCTCTCTATGCTAGAATTTCTCAGTACATATCGTACAGAAATTTCTGACCTGTTTTTGTAATTATGAACCAGTGAGCACAACAGGCATTGAAAACTCATCTTCCGAAAAAACATATGATATATTTTTCTACACATTAGGGGCCTATTTACACTGGTTGAATACTAAGCTAAATCCTATTTCATATATGTATGAAAAGTATAAAGCTTTTGTTTTTTATATCTTATTTTTGGCACTGTTTTTGCAACATTGCAAGGACCATATTATGATTTCCTTGTTCCCATCGAGCTCTATGTAATGATTCTGGAGTGATCGGCTAATGTCGAAAGATAGACGACAAAGCAGATAACCTCGATCAACCAATTCCAGTCTACACCAATATGGACTAAATTTTCAGTTCTAACTCAGAATGGAATTAGATACATAATAATTAAGAATGATAACATAGACAAAGTAAACATTTAAATATTTGGGAGCATATGTAAGAAACATAAACGAGGCCACGGAAGAAATAAAAAGTCACTTAGCATCGGGCAACACATGTCTCTACTCAGTCCAGAAACTCCTGAACTCGCGATTAATATCAAGAAAATTGAAATTGAAAATATACAGAACAGTTATTCTGCCGGTAATACTTTACGGTTGCGAAAATTGGAGTACGACCCTAGCAGATGAACATAATTTACGAGTGCTCGAAAATAAGGTCTTCAGAAAGATAAACGGTCCGAAACGGGACGAGATGACTGGGGAATGTATAAGACTGCAGAGTGAAGAACTTCTCTGACTTAACGACTCTCCCGATGTTGTAAGAATCATGAAATTGCGACGACTAAGTTGGACAGGCCATGTAGCTCGGATGGGAGAGAAACGAAGGTTATATTTCATCGTGGTTGGTAAATCGGAGGGAAAGATACCGTTAGGAAGACCGAGACGACGTTCGGAGGATAATATTAGAAGGGATCTTCGTAAATAAATGAAAAATGAATTTATGGGCGTAGGGATCTTCGTGAAGTAGGTGTTTGTGATGAAAACTGGCTTGATCTTGCTCAGGATAGCCGATAGAATCCTATGTTACGTTTGTTACTGCGGCGATGAACTTGCGAGTTCCGTAAACCATAGAGTGAGTAAGTAAGTATCGCTGTGTGCCCCTTTTTAAAACTGAACCTCTCGGGGGAACAAAATGATAAGCGCCATCAGAAAATTTCCACAGCATATTAAAAATAAAATACAATTGTGTCTTAAATCTCGAAACTTTGAGCGCATTTTTTTATTTTTTTTTTTTTTTTTTTTTTTTTTTTTCAGGTATACAGACAGTTGTTGGATACAAAAAGCAAAAAGTTTGCGCTTGAAGTTTCAAGATATAGACACATTATTTTCAATATGATGTGGAAATTTTCAGATGGCGCTTATCATTTTGTTCCCCCGATTGATTCAATTTATTCTTAACACTTGAGTTGCACATATCGCATTGTCCATATAGGAAATATAGTACATCATTTAAGTAATAGTTATACTTCTTCTTCTTCTTTTTCAATAATTAAGACATAAATGCAAAAAAGGATCACACATCAATAAGAAGCGTAAAAAGCTGAGTTAAAACTGAAAATTTTGTCCATATTGGTTTAGAGTGGAAATGGCGATCAAAAATTCAGAATCAAGTGTTCCCTTCACTTCATATATTAATTAAGTTTTTAATGACATCGATCAGTCCAATATCGCTTTTACATAGATGTCAATGGCTTGCAATTCCCAGGTGTCATTCTCTTCACAGAATGTCCAATGTTGCAGGATCCATTGAGCTATACAGTATTTAAAGTTAGACGCATAATAAACATTTTTCCTCGTTTGTCCACTTCCAGTATAATCCAATAGAGTGGATAACTACGACCCTACATGGAAAAGGGAGAGTTTTTACGTTTGTTATCGTTGTACTGTCACTTCTTTAAATCAAGGTCTTAATTCTTGAGTTATGTACAGTACTACATGTTGTAAGTAACACTTGATTCAATACAGGAGAAATGGACTTTAATTGCAAAATTTTATTTTAGTGATCTAACTAATTTTCTTGTATTTGTACAATTCGTGGGAGCAGTGTCCAATTCGTATAATTTCCAGAGAGAGAGAGAGATTCCCCCTCAGTATTTTATATCTATTCATATCCCAGGAGTGCGAAATATTTTATAAAACAGGGCCAGGGTAGATATTTGCAGAGAGGGGGAAATCCCAACCATCCTTCGCTATAAGTCGAACACTGCGAGGGAGTATGGGGATTACCATACCCTATAAATGTTATTTGTAATTTATTGAATTTATTTTGAGGCCTTTAGGCAACTTTCGCTCAGGCCGTGAGGATGATGATGATGATATGAATTGGTGGAATGAAGAAAGTGGGATGAAACGGAAGAACCCCGAGAAAACCCACGCACACGGTGTTTGTCCACCACAAAGCCCACATGGCATGAGCAGGGTTGTGTTATTTGGAAGAATTATGAAATAAACAAAACTGGGACACAAAGTGACAAGTATAAAAATCTTAGAACTGAAAATTTAGTCCATTTTGAAGTAAACTGTGTACAAACAAGGAGTGTTCATTCTTTTGTTCTGGCTTCAGATAAACCTACTGATTTCATTTTTAATGGATCGAGTATTCCAGTATGATAGATTGGAGTTCACTGGTTGATACAATTCACATGGGGAAAAAAGGAGAAACAAACAAATATTTTTCGATTTATAAGCAACGTATGTTTATTATAGTCAAAAATTAGTGGAGTAGATACAAATGTCATCAAAACACTTTCTTTCAAACGTTGTTAACTACAACAAGATACAGTGTTTTGTTTTCAGTAAAATCTCAACATATGTGTTGTCGATTTCTTTAGCGAAAGAAATAGTAGCAGAAGAAAAGATTGAAAGTGCTCCCAGAAACAGTTTTGGTTTCATGTTTCTTTTTCTTTCCCCACTACTTCTAGTCGAAGAGAAAAGAAAAGAAAAACAAGGAAAAAACTGGCAGCAGAGAAGAGCTTTATACCACCTTCCTTCCTTCCTTCTTTAGGAGGAGCAGAAGCAATGGGCGAAAAAGTCTGGGTCTAATTAGAATTTGTCAGAGCGCGCGTTGTCAAGTGACGAATGAGTTTCGAAGAGACCCGGAACAGGGCACCACTCCCTCAAGTTCCCGCCAGCCAGTTTAAAATGCAATTAGAGATGGAAAATGTGAAAAAGTTCACAGCCAGCGAATCCATCAGCCGTTAGCGAGGACAGAAAGAATTGCTTTCCTCTTTTTTTTTTTCTAATCTACTTCCTTGTGCAAGTTTAGCAGCAAAACTTGAGAGCACTCAAGACAGTGGCGCCAAAGTGTCACGGCGCCTGTCGTTTGTACTTCCGGAATGTTACATTACTTCTCTTCCTTCCTGTTGTTAAATAATCTGACATCATTTTTATTGCCATTCTTGTTGGATTGAAAATATTCAAAGAACTCGTTAATATGAAATATGGCAGATTTATAAAGTAATGAATCTTATTTCTTTATTTTTATGTTAGGGGTTCTTTGAGGGAGAGGGGGGGAAAAGAAATGAAGGAAAAAGAGCCACAAGAATCTTAATGAATCCGATTCATTAAAGTTCTTTCGTTCTGACGTAGCAGTTAAGTGGAATACTAATTATAGAAACTATTAGTATTATCATATCAGAGGAGTTTTGAATACTTCTGTACGAACTAAGTTACAACATTCCATACACAAAACTTATTTCGTGAGTGTTTTCTTTCGTAGCATGTGCTGACTAAAATCTGTAAAAAAAAAATACAACGTATGGGTTCAAATTCAAATACCAAGATTCATTATTGTTTAAGATATATTATGTGTCCTTCAATTGTTTCTTACAATTTATTTTCATTGTTTCGACTCTCTCTCAGCCAAAGATGCCTTAAGTCTACAAAAACAATTCAATTCATGATATTACAAAGTCGCAATCCATCGTGTAATTCCGAAAGGCGTCAAAAGTCAGAAATAATGAAGTTCCCGCTAAAAAAAAAAAAGTTACAAGAAATCATGTTAGAAATTACTTGTAAATATTTAATATTTCTCGCATGGTCCACCAAGGTTGGAACTTACTTCTACGCTCGCTTAATCCTAATCACGATGAAGATATATAAAATACTGTTAATTATTTATCATGCATCAAATCAGATTTTCATTTTTTGTACTGAATTCTTAATAAAATATGGTAACTTTGTAATTGTATCTGATATAATATGATATCAGACGTTGACGTCAGCTGGTGGAACAGTCTGACTACCTGAAGATTATATGTTTCTTTCTTTTTTATTTAGTTAACGATTATAGCGGTGCTGCTGTTTTTTTTTGTTGTTGTTAAGTGTTGTGTACATTATTAAAAGATTGGACTAATGATCAATAGAAGAAGGGAATTCGACATGATCAAAGAATTACCGGATTTGGGGACGGAATAGGAAACCCGAGAAAAGTGATGTCTCTACATTTAATGGAAGCTGTACGAAAATTGAGTCGGTAGAGTATAGTAAAGCATCCTTATGTTCTTACGTCTTCTCTGTTTTCGGTCGGACAATAGTAAGTCTTAAATAGATGGTAACCTTACTCTCAATGGGAATTGTATGATGTATCAGTGAAGTTATTTGGATAATAAAAGTCATGCTAATTTGTAATAGATCATATGTTAGTGGTTGGACTGCATTTTAGATGAATGACAGGACAAGTACGTGGATGCACTTGAGATACTCCCCCATAAGATTAAGAGGATTTCGTTCTGCGTTGAGTTCATTAGGTTAGATAACTTGATAGCTGATACTACCACTAAGTCGCTACTTCATTAATACGTGAAAAGAAAACTGATTGAGAAAATATTCACATTAGTATCATTGTTCTTTCTCTTTAAAAAAAAAATTAGTCTGGCTTTTCAGGCACGCGCTAGCCGCCTGCTTTGCTGGGTATTTGGCTGAGAAGCCAATTGAAACTCGTCTTAAAGTATTTCCCATAGAAATTGCAAGTACAGAACGCAGCTAGCGCGTAAACGAAAACCGGCCTTATAATTCACACACACACCATAAAAAACAAACTATTATTATTGCTTAACGTTTGCTCATGTACGCTCAAATCTAAAGAAAATGGCAAACGGAAGTTTCTGAATGCGAATTTACACACCCCAATAGTTCCAACTTTGGGATGTCACTTGCATAGACATATCACTGTTGATTCACTGGGAATATCACCATTCATTAAGATGAAAACACAAGATGGAATCATGACGATCACACTTAAATCTGCTGTGTGTTGTTGTCGTTACTTGTCTTTAGTTCACTAAAATTAGCTTGTGAACTCGGCCTCGGTACATGGCATACCGTACGAAAATAGATAAAAAAATATATATCTACACAAACTTAACTGGACTGAAATAGCAAGATCCAGTACCTTGTACTTATAGCAATGCTGCTATTGTTCTAAGGGAGACACTGTAAACATGATAAGTGCTCGCTTTACTTCGACGACTATGCTGCATACCAGCCACTGTGGGAATGCGGGGATAGTCCAAAGAAGCTAGCCCAAACCTCGCTTCACAGTTGTTTCAGTCTGAGTAAAAGGCAACTCAGAACACGACGGTAGATGTAACATATAGTTCCCACTCGTAACACATTTCTTATACACTTCGTAAATAACTGAAGGTGTATTTAGCGATAGTTCGAGTGATTTGGTGTCAGGTGACACAAAATTAACACAGACACAAGAATATTGGCTGTATCACACTACATGCTGGACAAAACTAGAAAGTCTCGAAGTACAAGACGTGTACTGGGATCACTATGTCCGTGATTGACAAATAAACTTGACAGTACATTGTTTAGACTCGACAGTACTTGACTCAAAGTCAATGACTGAAAACCACAATCAAACGACTTCACTGCATGTGGAATTGTCTATCCGAATACGATTACACCACGTACTGCAATGCTGACACGAAAAACCGAACTTACTTCCACGTTGACAGGACAAACCCAACTCGGACTTGTCTGTATGCGAAGACAAAATAACTGACCAAACATATTTTCACTTTGACAACTGAAACCGAACTAACACACCGTTTGCTCACTGGTACCTTGTTAGGTTCCAGATTCACCCTTTCTTATGAGACTCGCTCTATGAAAGCGAAGTATGAGCGGGTCTTCAACTCTTGAACAGGTGAAGCGGTGTTGCCACATATGGCACATCTATTTAAATATTAAGATAGCACGATTAATATTGCATGTCACGCCTACACACTTGGCGTGCATGACCATACTCATGAATTATACAAATTACATACATAAAAACACATTAAATAACCTGAAAATCATAATAACACAAACAAAAATACTGGTGGTGGGGCTTCTGTTAGATTTACATGCCACCTCTATCAGGTGCTGCCACCTTGCGGGAAGAAAAACAGATCACATCAAAACAAACCCGCGTCAAGAAATGCATAGAGGCTGGATAGAAATGAACAAAAATAGCTAGATGAATTGAAAGAAAGATGGTGTGCCAAAAGAAAACATTAAAAATAAACAATTTACAAATGAATGATTACGTACACACAAATCAAGACACATGACACCATCAAATACTATAGAAAAAGGAAAAACAAAACATTAGTACCGTATGTTCAGTGCTATTGCGCTCGTTCATTCATGCTGACAGCGCCGTGTAGCAGACGGCATTACCGGAAATTAGTTCTTAAGGGAAACGCAAATAGCTGGCTGATTATCTAGTTAATTGTGACCCGAATCACTGTAAAATAGTGAAAAGAAAAAAAACGCCAATCCCAACATACTTCAGCTCGAGTTCTTACATGAACATACCAATATACTAATACACCCACAAAATTGCACATATCACTCCACATAGGACGCGTCTTTCTAGCCTAGGCTCGGTGACTAGCAGGTACAGCGGCGAGAGAGTGCAGGGGGTAGACGCGAAAAATGGTCAAACTTTGAAAAGTTCACACTCTATTGTACAGAAACTTAGCAGCTCTCCTGTACGTTTTTAAAACAATACATTTCTGTAAGATCGCTGTCGCCAACCAGATAGGTTTCCAACTATGGAAGAAACTTCGTATATACTCCCTGGTATGTTTATCTAGGTTGACTGAAGTGAAACTAATGACAGCTGGAGAAAATGCCAAACAAAGGGTGCACAACACTGGTTGAACTCCTGTACTACTTTCCAAATATGGTCTACGTTCTCCCTGACTCCTCTCCAAGCGACGACGATATTCCAAAATACATGCTGTATCCCAAGCATTGAGAATATGGCAGAAGATATAAAATCACAATAAAATCAATATAATACTATCAAAATCCCCATAATTACTTAATCTAATAATGTGCATTACTTTGCTCAGGCAGAATAATAATATACATAAAATAATGATATGAAAAAAGTGACAAAAAAATAAATAAGTGGAAAAAAAATTGCATACCAAAAATTACATATAAAAATGGGGGTGCTGGGGTGTTAGTTTACAACTAGTACGTTTTCGTAACGAGGCTGATCCTCCAGAGGATTACAACACAGCATGTTCTCGATGATTGAATCCATGTCTCCTTTAGAGCTACGATAAATTCTCTTTAGATCTCTTATACTCCGCTTCGAACTTTTTAATATCTTCAACGCTGACTTACTTAAAAAGAAGTCTCCAGTGCTCTGACGAATCTCCTCCTTGTATGACATGCTCATCATCAACTTCACCTGATCCATCATATACAGCCCTTTTCTCTTTGTCTTTCAATATCACATGAACTTCGCCCAAAACCTTGAACTTCCCAGTTGAATCCTTCTTCCTATCGACCTCCACACGATAAGGATGAAGCAACAAGGACAACTTGTAGTAGGCTTTCTTGATTGTTTTTGCGTCCGCATCTTTCTTGATCTTTAGAACTTCATACAAATTTGTTGTTCCAAAATGCTCGTCACATTCTTGCAACAGCCCCATATTTAAAAATGACTAGATAAACTTGCTGGTAACCAGACTTGAGAGCAGCAAACAATACTGAAAATTTGGAATTAATTTTGAGGTTCACTGGGAGAAAACACAAGGCATACTGTACTCTGTGTATTATTCTTCACAGAATGTTACGAATGCCATGAAGTTTTGCGCTTCTCTATAAAAAGAAGAAAGAAGCTAGGAAACGGAAGTGGGAGAAAGAAGCACAGGAAGCTAAGGAAATGAAGAAAGAACTGGATATTGGAAGCGGTGACAGCCTACAACAGCTCATTCAGAAGAGGCAGCAAACACGGGCTCAGAAAATGGATAGTTCCTTTGATTCTCTTGCCGCGAAATAAATGAAAAAGCAAATGGAAATAAGTCTGGAAACAAATCGAAAAGGAAGTGAATTTATGTTTATTTTACTTCAATAAATATTCCCAATCTTAAGAAAGATTTGATAAAGTTTGCGTCGCATTTTTCCAAGCCCATGTCTAGAGAAGCTCAAATTCTGTATCACACATTTGAAACCAAACTAAAATGATTACGTATCGTAGTTACGTGAGAAACGTAAAACTGTTACGTAGTGAGAAAAATAAACGGTTGTGATTTTCTCAGACTTTGACTAGGGTAAACAGTGGCTATGCACAGAAATATCGTGTTATTTTATACCACTATGATCAGGGAGGAGCGTTGGAAGGAATTGGGGGTGGCAGGTTAAATGATGAAATTTAAAGAATTATGTAAAACGTTTATTTGTCTATCTGTGTGTTAGCTTTGGGTTATTTTCTATTCTACTTATTATAATCATGTGTATTGTGTACATAAACCGTATAGTGTGTATATCCAGATATGGAGAAAGTTGGAATGTACCCATGTAGAAAAAATGTGAAGATTTGAAAGTTGTATATAAAAAAATGAGATGTAGAAAAAGGTGCGTACAACCTTTGGTTCGCACTTGGAAGAATGAATAAATATAAATAAGTCTGGCCGAAAAAGTGTGTGGCCGAAAACTGGGACTTAACGGGAAGTTACTGGTAGTGTGTGTGGCTGGAAACGGGTATTTTTGCTCATATTTATATTTCTTATGGTTTACAAATATGTGCTTTTTCCTTTTATACAGCGGTAATACACGACATAAAGTTCAAGGTATGTATTTACTTAACTGTTTTCCTTCTTCATATTTTTTTTTTTGTGCATATTTATTTACACAAAACCAAAGTCAGAATGTTGCTTAAGTGGTTGGAAACTGGTGCCGTGACCCTATACTAGTCAAAACTGAAAGTGGCATAATTTCTGAATAGTGTATGGTGGAATTAAATAAACAATATTTTAACATTGGTTAATAATGCTATGTTGTTTATGAACACAGCTTGCTGATAATATGTTTTGTTTTTATATTAGAGTTGCGAATCGTTGGCGAATTTCATACAAACGTCACTACTACTATCACAATGAAAATCGCAATATTTAACCACTGGCACGGTATTCGGTATCTATCATACGATTATTTAATAATTCAAATCAATATATTGTTAAATATGTTTCATTATAACAGCAGTAAAAGGTTGTAATGATCAAAAACTCTTCAAGACATTGCAAGAGTATCTTGCATAGCATCGATAATTCCGTTTGTTGTCTGTTGAAGTCCTCATTTGAAGCTATCTGAAAGGTCGTATCATTCACTATTATTTAAAGCAATATTATTAATTCCGTACTTTCTTTAAAACAAAACCAAGTTAAAAAATTTTAAAAAAAAAATCATGAGCTAATCTATTACTCAAAGTTTGAATGCCCAGGAATTAAAGCCCTACAATATGAGCAGTGGGCACTGGGCACATAGCTACAACCCAGGGTTGAAAAAAATAACTTTTTTAGGAGAAAACAAAACATATGTTTAAAACGTGCTCTTTGTTTTAAACACGTTTTTTATCTACTGCAAAAAAAGTGTTTAAAACATTTTCTTAAAAATAAAAAAATCCCTTTCGGCAGGCCTACAGGCTGAGGTAGATCTCGAAGTTTTTTTTTTCTTTCAAAAATTCAAATCTCACCTTATATGAGCGCTATAGAGAAACTATTTATTGTTTTGCAGATTATTCATCAAGAGCTTTTCAACGATATCCCACAAGACGTGGTTTTAAAAAAAAATAATTTCCACCCCCACCCCCCACATCCGCTGAATCGTTGGTGTCACCGTAAACTTCATGGGAAGTACAATAATTTATGCAGACAAAATTTTCCTCTAAACTCCATAGGCGCTGTTATTTTTTTCAAAATTTCAACTCCCTCCCCCGACCAACTCCTTGGGCCGATCTTAGCCGAGCTATTAAGCCTAGAAATAACATATCAAATTTTGGTTCAAATATCTTCGAAATTATGACCGCTAGCGTGTAAATATACATATACTAACTTTGCTTTGCTGGGGGCGCTGCCCCTAGTCTCCCGTGGGAGCTGCGCTCTCAACATATCACTAGTAGGTTACTAAAATGTTACATGATATATCCAAAGACGCCATCTTGGATCCAAAATGGCGGACCTAAAAATCCATTTACCACACCGTTTGAACTAGAGATACGAAATTTGGCATAAAGGAGTATCTAAACTAGTAGTTTAAGAAAATATTACAAAATTTTAGGAAAGTCGCCATCTTGGAACCAAAATGGTCGCCCAAAAATCATTTTCGACACCGTTTGAGCTAGAGAAATGAAATTTTATTTGAAGGTGTACCTTCACGAGTAAGTCACGACAATATAATAAAACGTTAAAAAAGTCGCCATCTTTAATCCAAAATGGCCACCCGAAAACCCATTTTTTAAACCACTAAAGCTAGACAAACGAAATTTGGTATGAAGGTGTACCATGACAAGTAGGTCACAAAAATGAAACCCCCCATATGGGGGCGCATCCCCCCGCTGGGTCGCATATTTGTACCGTAGAGGTGCAGTCCGCCAGAAAGTGTCTCATTACGATAAAGGGGGCGCAGTCCCCCCAAACTCCCATGTTGGGAGCTCAACA
>JAGDQP010013272.1:0-26204 GCA_022664845.1 Lepisma saccharinum | reverse complement strand
TAATAGCTCGGCTAAGTTCGTTAATGAGCAAAATCGGCCCAAGGAGTTGGTCGGGGGAGGGAGTTGAAATTTTGAAAAAATTATATATCGGCCACTATAGAGTTTAGAGGGAAACTTTGTCTGCATAAATTATAGTACTTCCTATGAAGTTTACGGTGACACCAACGATTCAGGGGTTGTGGGGGTGGAAATTCAAAATTTTTAAAACCACGTCTTTGTGGAGTATCGTTGAAAAGCTCTTGATGAATAATCTACAAATCAATAATTAGTTTCTCCGTAGTGCTCATACAAGGCGAGAATTGAATTTTTGAAAATAAAAAAAAAACTTCGAGATCTACCTCAGCCTGTAGGCCTGCCGAAAGGGATTTTTTGAAAGTTGTTTCGGTTCATTTTCATGGTGTCTTTAATGCCATTTTTTTTTTAACAAAGTAAGTATTTAATACATTACGTTGTAGATAATCAATGTAATCAGCTGGATTGGATATAAACTTTCACACATTCATCGCAATTTACTATCACTTTGTTTGCCTCCAGCCTTACGAGGCAAATGATTGTATTATTTATGCATTCATTGCCACAGTGCTATACGTCCTACATCTTCACCCTGACAAACATAAGGGAACTAAGAACATATGGACTGAAGTTATTTTGTATAGTTTGTAATAAAATAATAATAAACCTCCTGGGAACTGAAGAAATATTTTGAATCATAGGAATTTAAATTTCTAGAGATAAATACAACTTCGAAGACATCTTTACTGTAAACTGAAAATCTATGGATTCTTACCGAAATATGCTCTCATCCCGTACATGCAATATGTTAATTTCTAGTATTATTCAAGGAAGATATCTATTTTTGATCATAATTACCATCAGCAAAAATAAATTATTTGTAGCTCAAAATTCCGGGAAATAACCTACTTCTACACAAGAAAATTAAATTTCTCACAGCCAAGTAGGAACGGCAAACATCTTATTATTTCCCTATCAAAACTATTACCTGAGTGCTAATTTGACCAAGCTACTGAACTTTCTTCATATTGTTAGGGTCAATTAGCACTTCCGGAAGGTGTAACTCCATGTTCTGTTTTATCTTCCGAGGCGAAGTACATGCCCCTGTCGCATCAAAACTAATAGTCAGGGCTACCAGAACTTCCAAGTCAACCAAACTATAAGAATTTTCCACAACTACCATTATGAACAAAAAGGCAAAATAACCAAAGCTAAAAATGAAAAGAATTACATTTATAATTAAGAAATTACATAATATATAAATTAGGCTTTACTCTGGCGGGAAGATTCGCTCAATCACAATTCAAACACATCCTATTGTTTTGAATCCAATAGTGAACGAAGACACAACAGAGCAATGGGAAGATAATTAGGAAGAAAAGGATGAGTGGAAAATAGTTTGTATAGAAAGGAGTAATCCGCCAGAGAAAAAACAAATAATGAAAGAAAACTTTCACTTTAACGCAAAAGAGATAGAAGACGGTCAAGATAGTAAAAGCAAGCAAGTACGCGGTCAAGACATTAATATTCTTTTGAAAGCGGACTGAATAGAGAACGCAAACACATGGAACGGTGATTCCACCCGTTACAGATTAAAAACCCCATTTTAGGGGGAGAATGCCCCCCCCCCCTACTTCTTCGGATGGTGGAATCTTTCTGGTTCACGAACTCGATCTGGGCAATGTTACTTTACATCTCTCGACCAAATTTTATCAAAATCTGACATTTCGTTCAAAAGTTATTAGTTTTGGCCCTGATTTAGAGTCAAATACTCCACCGTGTGCCGTCTCTACAGCGACCGTAATTACTAGACGTATTCTTCACTCCAACGAAATTTTCGGTCCCGCCCTTAGAAAATACTTCTAAAATCACATTTTACTATACTTTCTGAGAATATTTTTGTTCTTGTCATGTCGGGGGATAGCGCACGAGATGTCTCTCGCCATGGTTTTGTATAGATTGTCTCCACTCTGATAGATAAGACATATCCAAATCCTAGGCGAAGTTTTGGTCTTACGAGGTTTTGGTCTGATGAGTGATTTGGTTGGTCTCGGGAAGTTATGACCTTACGAAGTTTCGGCTGCGAAGTTTTGGAACGCGAGGTTATACCCCAACACCCATAAATATACCAGAAGACGTCAGGAGTTGTTCTCAATACGCGTACCTGACGAGACGAAAGAGGTCCTTTCGAAGGTGTTCTCTTGCAGTTGTCCGGATATCTTAGGATCCGGAGGGTAGCAGGTTCAAGTCCCACCAAGAATAAGTTCCTTTCTCTTTTTCACTCATAAGTACATTACTTTTCTTTCTTACTACTTTATGAATAAATTCTTTTTTATCTTTTTACATTTTCAATATTTTTTTTGCGTCGTTTTCATATTTTAAAAAAACTTTCATCTGAATAGATAGAAATTCATATTTAAAAAAGTGCTACATTCCCGTCGAGATCTATCATGGATATCATATTTTTCCGAGGGGAAATTTTTCACCTTTTCTAAGATGAAAATCCGTTCAAAAATGCCTCTTTCTGTTCTCGTAAGATGACATGTTTCGCTCAATTCGGGCGCAATTTGTCTCTTCTGAATTTAATGTGTATCAGTAGCTGTACACATTCACATTTCATACCCAAACCTACCCTAGACCTCCTTAAAACCGCTGAACCCTCCGCAAGACTGTCTAGCTACGCCCTTGATAATGATTTGGCATCAGTAACGTTCACCAGTAAACCACAGAGCTAGGTTCATTGGGTCTTTTCCACCTAATTTCACACATAAGAATCACTTTCAGTTTGATTACAAATAAACCCTCTGCGCTCCCCAGGGTGTAAAATAAAATAGAAAGACCACTGAACCTAATACTTAACGCAGATCAATTTCTCACACTCCCAGTCCCTAGTTATTTCGTCGTTCTTCCCCCCCCCCCCCCCGCCTTTTTGTTTGTGTGACGGAAACCATTACTTGCTTATTAATGAAGTTTGTGACTTTTATTGGTTACGGCACAACAATTTTATTTTTTTATTTTATTTCGGACCCTCAAGTCTTTGAATGTAGCCAATGTGGCAACGTTGAACTCCTCGCTCTGCTATTGTCACAACAAATTAAGCTTGAGGACTGCAGATGAAACCCAGCATCACATTCACCGAATGCACGAGCGGCGTTCAAACAGCTCTGGCGTTTCTCGCCCCCACATTTTCTCCCACCCTTATTGCACGTAGCAACCATCCACTGGCAAAAAGGGACGGGGTCGATTTCTCACCCTCAACGCAAAAACATAGTACTTAACATCTTCTATGGACCCTCCTGACTGTCTGTTACGACCTATTCTCCCCGGCTGATTCTCTATATCCCACAGCAAGAGTTAATTTTCTTAAGAGTGTTGTGATGATGAGTATTGAGGAAAATTGTCGATAGTTTTTGCATCAAAATTTGGTTTAGAAACTATTTTCTTGCTGCTGGAATTTTTTTTTCTTATCTTAAAACTCGGTTACAACTTTTTAAATATTTATATTATTCTTGTAAAGTTTGCTAAAAATTATATTCAAATAATAGGTTTTCTACATCGAACTCTAGATAACGATATTGGAGTGATCGCCCTGAGTCGAAATATAGACGTATTAAATCAATGTGTTTGTCTCCGCTGGTTTTCCCATGTGAGAGATTCGATCAGCGTATTCTACAGATTTTGGTTTTGGCAGATGTTTTACGCCCGGATGCCCTTCCTGACACCAACCCACACTGCCGGCCGGGTGGTCGAGCGGTCTGGGGCGGTAGGCTATCGACTCAACGGTCCCGGGTTCGAGTCCCGGCAGGGTCATGGGTGTGGATTTTAACACTTAACAGCTAAAGGCAAATCGTGACGGGCCGAAGTCCAAAGTTACTAAACTGGCCCATATAAAAATAAAGTTTACCAAAGTTTTTTTTACCAACCCACACCAGCAATTCGGGTATGGACAATCGAAACGTTACTATGAAATGGAGCTCCTACCGGGAATCGAATACGGACTAAATTTTCAGATTTAAGAGCTGATTTTCATGAAAGTCTGCGTTGCTTGTGATTTGGGTGAGTAGCCAATTGAAACACGTGTTTCATTGTAAGGTAAGTGTAACACGTGTTTCAATTTTCAATTGGCTATTCACTTAAATCGCAAGCTTTCATGTGAATCAGCCCTAATTCATGTTTTTACGCTTGTTACCGCTGTGCGGTACGTTTTTAATTTATATATTAAATCTTGATGTATTCACATACCGGCTGTGCACATACTGTAAATAATACTTATTTTTTTTTTCATGAATTATGAAAGACAAACTGCACAGCGGCAACAAGCGTAATAACCTAAGCTAAAACTGGAAATTTGGTCCATATTGGTTTAAACTGGAAGTGGACAATCGAGGTAAGTTGTGTCCTCCGCTTCCTGATTTCATATTCTCACTGAATTTGTAATGGCAATGATCAGTCCAGTATCGCTTTTAGAAGTAAATGGTTTTCTACTGATTTTTTTACCATTCAAAAAGAAAATCGTACACAGAAAAAATAATATGCAGGACAACCAAATGTTTCGTTTTCAACATTACGTACAGTATATTTCAGTTATAAAATATGAAATTACTTCAAGGACATTCATATTAAAATATTCAAATATTCCAACTGACGATTTGAGTAGCAAACGATGCTAAAAAAAATATCTGCCAATTAAACTGTCAGTTGGAATTTTGAAGTTCGAGTATTTTAATATACTAAAGTTCGAATTTCTAGAATTAATTTCAGCTTATTAAATAAAAAAAAAAAGTGTAATACTGTGATTTACAAGAAAAATTAAAATCCTTTTTCTAGCTTTTCCTCCCTGCTATTTTAATTGGTACACTTGTACACACTACACAGTTAACGTAACAACTATATCCGAAATATATTTTGCGTATCTGATAGTGCAGTCTTCTTTTCCTCTTTCTCTGCGCTGTGTTACCACCCATTTGTTTCATCTATCTGCCGCCAGATGCCCTGACATTAAAGCATCGTCAGTAAGTTGCAAAGCACCTTACATTCATCTTTTCCCCTACCCGTTCGCTATGAGTTTTTTTTTCAGCCTTTGTCGTCTATATATTTCTTCCCAAGTCGTTTTTGCCAATTTTATTGTCGGTCGTGAAAACGCACTTTCTCATGGGAATAACGTCTTACCAAGAGCATCATTAACATTACTACGGGAAAGCTATCATACGCAGAAAGAAAGAGACCGTGAGATTCTGGCGCCATTTTGATAAAGTAAAGGAATAAAAAAAATGGAAAGCTTCTATACAAGTCTAAAACAATTTACTCACCACGTTTCATAACTTGGTATGTTAGTGTATTATAGATATAAGGACTTTTTTTTACATTTTAAGTAATTTAACCTTCATTACAGCAACTCAAGACGCTTATAAACTCTTAATTACTTTTATTTTTTATTTGTCTTAAGATTTTTCAACGTGTCAGGATTTATATTCCGTGTAATGCTTTTATTTAGCTTAATTTCACTCGTTGTAAGACAACGGTTATAAAATTAACTATAGGTTGCGTCCATCGAGCTCTATGTAAAGAAACTGGAGTGACTGCTTAGTGTCGAAAGATAAACGCCAGAGCAAATATTTAAACTTATTTGTCCACTTCCAGTCTAAGCCAAGGTGAGCTAATTTTCAGTTCTAATTCAGTTTTATACGCTTCTTATCGCTATACGGCCCGTTTATTTTTATTTCTAAGTCTTAACTCATGAGTTATTCATGTAATAGTATACCGTACTCTGCATACAATAGAAAATACTGTAAATAATATTTACGTTTTCTTGTTAAAATTAAGACATACATAAAAATCGCACCCACATTGATATCAAGCGTAGAAAACTGAGTTAGAACCGAAAATTTGGTGCATATTGGTTTAGAATAGGAGTGAACAAACGAGATTGAGTGGACTCTCCGCTTCCTGGCTTCATTTACTCATGAAATTTTCAATGGCAGCAATCAGTCCAGTATTACTTTTATATAAAGGCCATTGCTTGTAGCAGACATGACGTCATTAACTTATCCAAGGATGTTTAAATTAGACGATAGACCAAACTAGAAAAAGCTGGATCTGAACGTACCAACATCAGACTGCTATCTTGGTGCTCACAGACAGAATTTAGGAGAGTGCTTTTTACACGGAATTTAAATATTGATGTGCTTATTTGGTTAAACATAATACTATTTTGAAACAATTCCACCGAATACTCCTCACGCTCATGATACGTGTTTTGATTCTCATTTATTTTCGCGCCATTGATCGTGCTGCCCTCAACACTAAGAAGGAGCAACTGAGCGAATGTCGAGAAGGTGGGTTTAACATCGACTGGATTTTGATCTATTGATACAGCTTGTCTTCATGTTAAATTTAATACTACATTGATAATTTAATAAGATTGTAAAGTGCTTCGGCTGGTAATTAATTGTTGATAAAGTAGTAGTAAATAATGGATAATAATATTGGAATTGAACCCGGTAACATTTAACATAGCCGTCCAGAATATTGAAATTGTTCCCGGAAACACGTGACAAGGCCAGACGCTATTTCGTGTTCATGTTTCAATATATTTTATTTAATTACGTTTAATATTTTGTGTTTGAAGATTACTATATTGAGTCATTCATGGAATGATAAAAAGCGGTTATGAAAACCAGTCTTTATGATTTTGTCATTTTCGTGTGAGATGATTGAAATTTATGGCGACTATTATATATTTTATGTGTGTTGGGCAGTGAAGCTATCTCTATATGGGAAACATTTGTATTGCCGTGATGGTAGTATTGTGTACCAGGCTACATTTATGTAAATATGCAGAGAATATTCTAGAAAGTATACGAGCCGATAAATTCACATTGTGGGATAAACTCTTCTGGTCATATTATTTTTTGAACTTAGAAATTTCCCTTTGACATTGTTCTTTGTGGAAGGTAATAGTTTGTAAATATTTCAAGTAATGCACATGGATTTCCTTCAGTTATGTTTTTAAATTGGTCACTTGGTAAAGTTTAAGGCACGCCTTTGTATTGGCGAAACATAGGCGGCATATAAACATTCCTGATAGCATCCGAGCACTGAATGAAGGCACTATTAAAAGAAAAGAAGTATAGAAATAATTTTGCAGTTGTTTTTTATTTTATTAATCGTTGAAGAGTATTGATAAAAGTGTTATTGTTTGTTGATTCTTGCATTTTGGAAAGTAAGAATAAAAATGTGTTCATTCATTCAAATCATGTTTGATATGACTGCCTAAAGTCTTCCAAGTAGCAGAATTTATATTTTCTTACTGATAGTTCAAACTTGAAGACGCTAGTCCCTAGTTATGTTGGCTTGGGATATTACGGACGGTATTTATTATTTGTGCTTGTTTCCTAGCATTACACCCATATCTCGAAAACATAACAATTTCCAACTTTTCATTAGTTTTAGGGGCAAACCTTCAGAATGTTAATTACCGTATTAAATATAAATTATTAATTACTAAACTTTATAAATTGAGTTATTTATCATTAGGTGGAGAAAATACAATATCTTGTAAGTAATTTTCTAGCTATTCATGGTTTTGTATTTCGCAACAACAATTATAATTAAAGAAAACGTTTTTATTAAAAGTGCACTGAAATGAAGACGGTACTTTTTTTCTCATATCCTTATAAGAACAAGTTCTTACGATAAAAATTGCTGTAAAAAATTAAAAGCGTCGGGCACTAATTTATCATCACTCTTATTAATTTAATATCGTGTGTAAAATATTGTGTTAAATAATTCAACTGAATCTGATAAACTTGATAAATTTACGTCCTACACTTTAGTTCTTTTACTTTCTCTAATAACATGTTGAAAGGGTATAAGAGAAAGTTTTTTGATGTATGTTTTAAATAAAAAACCTGTTTTTAAACACTTTTTATAATATTTTATTTATTATTAATATTTTTATTCTACTCCCCACACAGCACAATCACTTTAAATAAACGTTTATTCAACTATTCCTTGAATGTTTAATAAACGTTTTAAAGACGGTGAATTAAACCGTTTCTGCAACTTTATTTTGGCATTGAAGTTGATTCAACGTTACAAAACGTTCAATAAACGTTTAATCAACGTTACACAACGTTTAGAGAGAAGCAAAATTCAACCTTCAGGACAAATTTCGTACTTTTCCCAAAAATCCCTTCTTACAACGAATATTTGAATCTGTGAAAATGAACAGAATAATATAACTTTCCCAGACCGAATCCTAGTACTTTGTAGGGTTGATTCCAGGAAAAATCCTTTGATTATAGGATTTTAACCTGGAATCAACCCTAAAATTGTAATTTCAATTAAAGCATATCGTACTGAACATTGAAGTACTAGGCTTCGGTCTTCTTCTGTTCATCTGCACAGATTTAAATATTCGTTATAAGTAGGGATTTGGGGGAAAGGTACGAAATATGTCCTGAAAGTTAAACTTCTCTCCAAACGTGACAATTCAAAAATCCGGGTTTGATTCCCGGTGGGAGAAGTTGAAACAATTTTACCGAGGGGGTTTTCAAAGGTTTTTCGTCAGTCACGCCAGATAAGTGCCGGGATCCAGCACACAATGTTGAATTAACGTTTTATAAACGTTGAAAACGTTGAATTTTGACAACGTTGTATTTGGTGACGTTGAATTATATATTTTATCAACGTAATTTAATAAACGTTTAAAGAGTGACCAGTCTTAAACGTTTATTAAATGTTGAAATAAATTGTGCTTTTAAACCTTCTAAAATGGTGGAAAGCACAACGTTGATTCAACGTTGAATGTTTGTGAGTTTTCCTAACCTACAGAAACAATTTCCAGTGATAGTTTTATGCTTAAAATTCATCAAATGTTATATAATATTTTCAGAGACTTCTGGGACTTATGGCCTATGTAAAATTGTTTCAACTTCTCCCACCGGGAATCAAACCCGGATTGTTGGATTGTCACGTTTGAGGAGAAGTAAAATTTAACTTTCAGGACAAATTTCGTACCTTTCCCTAAAAATCCCTACTTATAACAAATATTTAAATCTGTGCAGATGAACAGAATAATGTAAGTTTCCCAGACCGAAGCCTAGTATTTCAAGGTTCAGTACGATATGCATTAATTGAAATTGTAATTTTAGGGTTGAGTCCAGGTTAAAATCCTTTAATTAAATGTTTTTTCCTGGAATCAACCATAAAATTGTATCGTACTGAACACTGAAGTACTAGGCTTCACAGATTCAAATATTCGTTGTAAGTAGGGATTTTTGAAAAGGTACGAAATTTGTCCTGAAGGTTGAATTTTGCTTCTCTCTAAACGTTGTATAAACGTTTTGTAACGTTGAATCAACGTCAATGCCAAAAATAAGTTGCGGATAGGGTTTAATTCAACGTCTTTAATACGTTTATTAAACGTTAAATTCAACGTTGAATCAACATTTCTTAGAATACTAATCCGATAGTTGTATAAACGTGGAATCAACGTAAATTCAACCAAAAGTCAACGTTTATTAAACATTTAAGGAATAGTTGAATAAACGTTTATTCAACGTGATTGCGCTGTGTGGGATGGTACCTACAAAATAGGCCCTGGCCGAGTAGTTTCCAACATTCTCTCCCCCCGCGAAAAGTCGTTTTTTTAAAATGGGAACCCATTCTCTAATCCAGACCCTTTTGGGAGCATGAGCGGTAAGACTCCCTGCCTTGTAATCAATGGGTCCCGGGTTCGATTCCCGGTGGAGACACAGAAAGTTCAGAGCCCACGGTAAACTGTTGGTCCCGTCTTTATTACATATTCATCTGATGGAAAGCAATGCCAAACCACCATCGGTTCACGTGCCCAGGAACCTTTCTTAGGGCACAATACACATTACCATCATCACATAAGTAATTAAAGTTGAGAGAATTGGTAAAACTGAATATTGGTCACCTTCACCTCATTCTGGGATAGTTTTTCCGGTGGCCGGAATCCGGTGCGATGCATTACCATTAATTCCAGTTAACAGCCATAATGGCCAGGTACTAGCTCCACGCCAAACTTTGGCACCAGAAATCCCGCCACGCAATAACTGCCTGCCATAATACTCAAAAAACATATTTTTTTTCTACTGTGATTACCAATGTTTCCTCTTTCAACGTGTGTGCAACTATCTATGGCTAACACCTGTATGTTAGTTTTAAAAGTTCCATCGATACATAACTGCGCTTCCTCTACCTACTAACGATGTAGACAATGGATATTGAATGTATGTGTTCAATACTTCAACACTGAATAACTGCGTCTCACACAATTTGAAACAGTCAATGAGAATGCAGCCTTCTTCTGAACATCGAAACGATTTAGTAGAAACATGAGTTGCGCGATCCACTCATCAGAAGCCTTATTTATTTACTTTCAAAACTTTAGTGGACGGAAACTGGTACGGTCACCCTAATATGAATTTATACATATGAGTAGCTATTTGACTTTTTCTTTCTGTCCGCCCTCCTTTTTAAATTTAAATTTTATTTATGGCTTTTAGGCATATTTGTCACAGACACGATAGCATAGGTAAAAGGACGTGGGATCAAAGCCGGGTAGTCCCTACTTTGAAGATACCGTCCAGGTAATAGGAGGGCAGGCTGCTCGGAGTGAACCCAGGAGAACCTTCCAAATGTGAAATAATACTCTACCAACAGGGCTATGGTTGCTTAGTTAATCTTGCTACTACTCTTCTGTTATACTTTTCACTCTTTCACCAACGAGTACAAAAGCAAGTTTTTTTCCCTCGTGTACAAGGGCAATTTAATAGCATTATTTACATAACCAATAATCTGCTTCTGTACTATCTGTAACCTAACAACATAGAATGGACGAGTTCTCTACACTCTTCGCGACTGATTTCCAGGTATTTTCTTCATTCGACAGATATTATAATGTATTCAACATCTTGCACGTTGTACATCGTGTATAAGTGGGTTTTGCTACTCAAATATAACGTATTAAAAGTACATCACCTTAATCACTTGATCCTGTTTACTACTGATATCCTCGGATTGGCGAAAACTTAAACACATATAACTGATAAAACATAGGAAAATAACATTATATTCACATGATGTAATTCCCCTTTTCTAGTATATTTTCTTCCATCCTTCCTCAAATTAAACCGCCTTCCGGCTCCTCCCCACCGTTGGAGTTAAGTCAGCAGACAAACAAAGAAGAAGCGCCTTCCGTTAAGACTTGAGAGAACAAAAGACAAACGGTTAGCGTATGCATTTTATGAATGTCAAATAAAATTTTTATTTCATGTTATTTAGTTTGTAGTAACGTTATTTAGTTTGTAGTAATGTTATTTAGTTTGTTCCAATGTTGTTTTGTTTCTGTCTAAAATGGCAACTCTAGCTGTATCTGAAACTTAATAATAAATAAATAAAAAAATAGAAGTGCATTTCCATAAAAAAAAAATGATATTATATAACACCTAGTAAAGTTTAAGCATAAAACTATCACTGAAAATTGTTTTCCTGGAGATCAGGAAAACTCACAAACATTCAACGTTGAATAAACGTTTAATCACGTCGTGCTTTCCACCATTTTAGAAGGTTTAAGAGCACAATTTAAATTCAACGTCACCAAATACAACGTTGTTAAAATTCAACGTTTTCAACGTTTATAAAACGTTAATTCAATATTGTGTGCTGTGTGGGTCCTTTTTTGAAGAACGCCAGAAGGACGATTCAGTTTAAACATTAAAAACCAAACAAGCGAGTTAATTGTTATAATTTTTATTACCTATTTTTTATTATGTGTCATTTAGTAATGAATTCTTTTTCAATGTTTTTTTTTTTCGTTTTAGCCTTAAATATAGTAACTATATTATTGCATGTATAAATATGTAAATAGCTGTAATATTATTTTGTTACCCATGTAAAATGGCTTGTTCTTGTATTTTCATATAACTTAGCATGGAATTTCTACAATCTAAATTCCTTTTTGAGTAAATGAACTTCCTCTAGTGATAAGTTTTCGTATGTCTCCGACCTTGTTGCAATATTAGTTCTTGTAGAAATCACTTCCCGTAATTGAATTTGAATTCGGATTTATTAATGATTTTCAGGCAGCTGTGGTTCAGGCGGTGATTTTACGTAAGTCTCTCACCTTGTTCGAGTATTAGTTGACTTTTCATTGTCTCCTGTTTTGATCTGCATCATTGTCAACATCATCGTGTATTCTCAGAGTAGCTTCGAATGTTTTATTCATCTAAGGGATAAGAAAATATGTTGTTGTGGACATAATAGGATTTCCTTTGAAGTTCAGAAATAATCTTATCTACTCATAGATCTAAGGAAAGAATCCACATATTAAGTACCTAATAAATTAAAACTCTGAAATACTACTAGTAATATAAATTCGTCCTCGTCATAGTAACCATTCTTATTTATAGTTCTATATGATTTGGTAGTAGTGTACATAAAGCCCAAATAGACTTTGAGGTGGGCGAGAGGTTAACGCGCTCGCTTTCTGCTTGCGTGGCCATGAGCTCAATTTTCAATTGAATCCTCTGGAATCCATTCACTGGATTCGAGGCCTACTTTGCCGCCGTAGCTCAGTGCTAGAGCGTTGGCTTAGCATGCGGGAGGTAACGGGTTCGATTCCAGCGGCCGACCATCCTGACCGAGGGTTTTCCAGGGTTTTCCTCAGTCACACCAAGCAAATTCCGGGTTGACACCTTCAACTTAGGCCCTGGCTGACACCTTCCAGCATCCTTGCCCCTTTCTTAATCCGGCCTGAGCCTTAGATGCCTAAAAGCCATAAATAATATTCAAAATTCTTAAAAGATAAAACTTTTTTCTGTTATAATAAGGAATTCTATTTTATCCCTTCATAGCGTAGCTAACAAAAAGGAACTTTATAATACCGCTTACTGCATCCGACCGTCCGTGTCCTAAAGTAAATATCAGGAACCACAAAATGGACAGAGGTAACTGAGATGTCGTTGGAAAGGTCTTGGCCACACTAGCTCAGAGCCGCTGAAACCGTCTTGATTGCTGCGATGGCTCAATGTTGCCATCCATGTTTTAAAAATCCATTATTTTAAACGGTTCAATTCTATTGGACATGACTGTACCAAAATTGCCATAAACATTATTCGAACAAAAAGAAAAATAATGGGCTTTAATCAAATGTGCGCTGCGCTTCAACTAACAATCGCAAAGGTTCTTCGAGTCTCAGGTTAACATATAAGACAGACAAACATTCAGTTTTATCAAGTAGGTTGGCAACACTGGTAACTGGTACTTAGTGACAGGAACACGCATAGTATTTTTATATTGTGTCAAATAATGTAATGGCAAGTTTGGTGCGGATGCACATAACGATATGGAAGAAAATAGAAGATACGTTGTCAACACTGATAAATGGTCTGCTTGGGACGGGGAAACCCAGTATTTATCTATTGTGCCGAATAATGTGTATGGCGATTTTTGGTACAGATAAGTCCAACGGAATGGAAGCAATTTGAACAAATAAAATTGATTTTTTAAAGTGGGTTGGCAACACTGAGAGACTGATTTGCAACGGCTGTGAGCAGGTGTAGCCAAGGCTTTTCCAACGACACCTCAGACACATATCTGCACTTTAAGCATCCTGAGATTTACTTTTGAACACGGGTGTACAGTCGGACGGACAAATAAGCGGAATTATAAGGTCCCTTTTTATTGGTTACAATATCAAGGGTTCAAATAATATAAAAAATGATTATTTATTGTAGCAGAAAAAGGTGTTATTTTAGTTATGTGTCAATTACGTCTATAACAAAATTATTTTCTTCAGGATGAGCATTAATTACATTGTCCAAAACTTAATTTGATGGATCCTTACATATTGTTTGGTGTCGAACATATCTCAAATACCAGAGAATTGGTGTAGGGCCTAATACGTGCACACGTATATAAAAGCCTTTATCCAACTTCAGACAAAACTTTCATGAACTTTATTTTATATGGGCCAGTACAGTAACTGTTGACTTCGGCCCGTCACGATTATCCGTCACCTTCTAGTTAAAAGACAGCCATGCGTCTGCCGGGACTTGAATCTGGAACCTTCGTGTCGTTGGCTTAACGCCTTAGCCCGCACGGCTACCCGGTCAGCGCTAACTTCAGACGTATAATAATAACTGTAAATTGGACACATATTTTACAAAAACTTTATAAGGAACTTTAGGTAATCCTACACTTGTTTAGCTTACTAGAAGCTCTAAATTCAATTTTAGAGACTTGTCCCTATTGAGTCATTTTTAAGGGTGTTATAAACTATCTACATCCAAAGCCTCAAAGAATGTTGACCGGAAGGTCTTTCTCATTGATTTTACGCGGGGTCCTTTAATTTTATTTCCATCGTGGCATTTGAGAAAGATACAACAATCTAATGTTTTCGTAATCTCTTCCAAAAACTAGTTTCTAAACATAAAAAGAAAAAAGAGTTCCAAAAAGAGTAATACAGGACAGATTTCCAGAAGCTTCCAATCGTCTTCAATCGTTATCAGAAACTACACAAAATCGTTTGGTTCCATCGTGAGCTAATCTATCTGCCTGTTATAGTTCCACACCAAGATGTAAAACAGACACCAAGCTTTTGAACACACTTTTTTGTGGGGTGCTCCTTCTTTCTTCTTTTATTTTCAAGACTAATGGTTGTCGTGACAAATGAAATACGCTATCCGATTGTGACAGTTGACAAAATAGTAACATGCAAACCGTTTTCGTTGTTTATCACGTATGATGAATTACTACTACGATTGTTTCACCTTTAATCATCGCCATTATCATCAGCTTTTTTGATGGTAAGGCCAGGTCCTTGAATTGAAGTTCAGCCTTTCCAGTAGAGTCGCACGCATGTTTGTGAATCCCAAACGCTGGCGGAAGCAACCCCAACTAGACTTTAAGTAGCAAATGACCAATTAACACGCCTTATTTGATTTTATTGTACAAAACAGGTCTGATAATGTGGGCAATATTTTTTTAAAAATCAAACCTGACTTTAACTAACCAACCTTCGCTAGCTTGGCATTCCTTGATGTGAGAAACTACAGGAGAGCATTTATCTTTGTTATTTAAAAAAAACGAGTGGTAAGCAAGGTACATGAAAATGTTGAAAATGCGAAAAAAGTACAAGATAACATATGCAAGTAATGAATTCAGTGAAAGATAAAAAACAAACATGATCCTACCTAGGATCGAACACAGGCCCCACTAGATGGTGATTCTCGCTCTACCGACTGAAGCACGCGCTATCAACTTACATGTAGCAATTTGGAAATGCTATTTAAAACCACATGCAACACGTAACAATATTACTAGATGGAAAATGTCGGGACGGTACCTTCAAGTTAGGTCCTGGCCGAGACCTTTCAGCTAGTGAGGATTAAGATAGTAAACAAGACGGAAGTCGTCGTCACCTACGACGTCATACTGTAAATACGGCGGAAGTCGAAGAGCGTCTCGCGCTAGGAATTTGAGAGAGGAAAATGTAAAGATATATGACCGCCTCTATACTCTATACCGGCTTTCGATTAGACTTGCGTCAAAGTTCATGTATCTGCAAATCACACTCTAACTGACAACTGAGAGCTTCCAATAGTGCAAAATAAATTTCTGGTGATTTTCCCAAGATTACTGCCGCGTGTCGATAATTGCAAATAGTGATATTTCTCTGAAACACTACGGAATATATCAAGGAACTTTCCCAACGTTTTTAATCGTGTCATAGAATATTTTGTGGATAGGAACTGCTTTGGTATAAGCTGCCGTTCAATCCACAGTACAATATTTTTCATCATTGCTGCTAACAGAACCAAAAGAGAAAAGTATTAAGTGTGAATTCTCTCCATTCTGCTATTTTTATATTCAGACTCTGTCTTTGTGTTGTACAACTTTACATCTTTTCTCAAACATGATCTGTCGTAACCAAACAGCCAGATGTCAAATTTTCATATCGTAACCAAACTTTGTATATCGATAGAGTACCGGTACATTTCTTTTCAGAAACTCCCGTTCAATGCGAAGGACGTATGAACAATGCGGAGTAGTAGAAACATTAATGTGAACACTTTTTTTATAAAGCCCTTGTGTAGCAAGCGGGAGAGTGCATCTTACCATACGAAATGCCCGAGGTTCGAGTCCTAGTTATGTGTTTTTTTTTGTTTTTTTTTTTTTGGGTTTTTAGGTCCATTGACAACAAAGCTATAGGAAAAGGGACCTATTATTCCCGCTCATAGTGTCCGTGTCCAAAAAATCGTCATTGGTGGAGTGACTAAGGTTCCATCTGCCGGATAGTCTGGGTACTATCTTCCTAACCAGATCATTTGGTTCCCAGAGCTTCCTTTAGATGGCTGTAGCTGTAGTTCGCCTTGTAATTATGCTAGAGACTTTGAACAAACGTTGTAATTTTAATGTAGTCAAAGCGTACGTGCAGTAAGAAAGGAAAGTTATCGGGGAGGGGGCGGGGGGGGGGCTTGTCCCCCGTACTTAAATGAAAATTTTCTAATAGTTGATAATAAGCATTTCTCTAACGGGAAAGACGAAATATAATAGCGAAAAATTGTGTGTATATACAGAGCTAAGTTTCTTAAGGGACGGGGCGGTAGGGGGAGCCTTGCTCCCTGACTAATTACATCTAAATTTCGTAGTAGTTCAAATTAAGCTTTTCTCTATGAGGAAGGACCAAACGCAATAACGAATAATGGTGTGTATAAGCAGATAAAAACTAATACTTGCGTTACTAAAATACTATCGAGGGACTGGAGTCTTTGTGGTTGTTAGTAGTTTCGCGGTTCTAACTTGTTTCTGTAGTACATATACAAATGTTAATTTTTACATTAGTCTACGCTTTTTACATGTAAACTGATATTGTTTAATAATCATTTTCTTTTTACATTGGCGTTCTTCTTTTGTCTTAATTTGTTTAAAATCTGCCACTTTTCATAATACAATAGTGTGTTCATATAAAGATGAGAAATAGTATGAAATAATATTAAATAATTAACCGGTTGCGTTACACGTGGGGAATTATTATTATGGATTCCGTGAGTGTAATACAACTGTTTATTTATGCTTATTAAGAGTGAACAAAATGAGAAAAGTCAATGTATGTACACTCTATAGCTTCAGTATATAGGCCCTACGTTCAGTTTTAGTAAGTTTTTATCTTGTATAACTTTGTTATTAATTAGTGCATTTATTTATTCAGTGATTAATACGATACAGTTTACTGCTCGTAGAGATTTTAATGGATCTTGGGTGGAATAAAGAGTCTGCAATACTGCAATATTTCCAACATCGTTTTATTAGTGAGCCAAGCCTTTATTGCAAACTTAACCAAGTCAAATAGAACTGTAGCTCATATATTATTCCGCTTTAAGCAGGTTATACTGAAGTATTCAATCGATCGATTTATTTATGCCATATCGATAAAAATGATATATATTGAATGATATTTCATTATGATCAATGTTCGAGCTGTCCAATGATTTTTCAATATGAACATTTTTCTTTTTTATTTCGAACGAGTCTTTGATATAAACTCTATATTTCCATCGATTTTTTGAAATTAGTCATATTAAGTTTCCATGGATTATCCAATTTCGAAACAGTTTTTTTTATATATATATATGAACCGTATTCGAGTTTCAACGAAACTTTCCATATGAACGATACGTAATATCGCATATTTTTAATCGAATTTCGATATCGACACCGAGCGATGTTCAATTCGAAATTAGGAAATTGGACAGTTTTTACTCCCAGATCCCAACAATCACATGTTTCGAGTGGGGCCGCGGTGGCTCAATGGTTAAAGTGCTCACTTCTGGTGCTTGGAGTCGTGGGTTCAAACCCTGTTTGTGCCATGTGAGCTTTGTGGTGGACAAATACCGTGTGCGTGAGTTTTCTCAAGGTTCTCCCATTTTCTTCATTCTATCATCATCCATCCGGCCTGACCCAAAATTGTCTATAAAGACCTTAAAAATCAAATTCAGGTTCTGATATTTCGAGCAAAAGAATGGGGTAATGTACACTGCAAAAAAATAGCTGTGTTAATTCACTACCACTTTTGTGTGTTAAATCAACACAACACACGGTGTTGATTTCGGTACTGTTAAAGAAAGTTACGGCTGCAGTGAGAGTTGAACATGGTTGCTCAATTAGAAGTCAAGCGTCTTACCGACTTGACTAAACAGTCAGACAGAAAAGACACTAGATCCAAACGATATTTAGTGAACAACATTTGAATTAAACGACTACACTATAGATTTAAACAGTGTATGGGATCAAATATATGTTGCTGAACCCCCAAAACAAACTAAGTTACTTCCACGACTTATCCCATGGTTTAATCACTTCCTATTTGTCAACTGAGAAACAGACTTCCCATTCATTGAGAATATTCTGTTTCTATTAAAGCAAGCAAGATGGCGACAGCCAAACACTTGAGAAGCATTACTGCTTTCTTATAGTAACAACATGTCAAATGCTGCGCTTGCTTTCATAGAAATGGAACACATTCTCAATAAATGGGGATTGTGATCCCTAATTGACCAACGGAAAAGTCATTAAATCATGGCATAAGTCGTGAGAGTAACTTTGTTTGTGTTTGGGGTTCAGTAACATTTTTTTATCCTCTATATTGTTTCAATCTAGTGTTATTTCCATTTGACGATTTAGCGAAGTCGGTAGGATGCTCGACTTAACTGAGCAACCCATCTTCAAATCTAGCTACAGTCGTAATATTTTTTCTTCCAGTACCATAATCAAAACCGTGTGTTGTGTTGATTTAACACACAAAAGTGGTAGTCACACTGGGACACCGCATTGTGTTGAATTAACACAGCTATTTTTTACTGTGTAATGACCAAGGCGTCAATGCTAAGTACGGCCTCTTAATTTGGGTGATGGGTTTGAGGAAATCTCCTAGAAAAAAATCTATCAGGACGGTTAGTGTGAGTAGGTTTTGAACCTGTTTCCTGCCCTCTGTCGGTGCGAAAGTGTTGAGAAAGAAAAGGATACTGCCCCACAACCACCCGTAGATTTTGCGTTATGTGTAACATTATAGCACCGACAGTTCATATACTAAATAAATAAAGAAAACGAAATCTAACTAAACCAGTTTCGTGGCAAAAACATCCTGTTTCAAATGTGAAAAAAACTTCCTGTCAGGGTCAGGAAGTTACGGGTCGCGTGGCTGACAAAGGGGGTAAGGGAAACAAAAACTATGATGTGTTGGTTACAAGAAAAAGAAATGAGGCACACGTGAAATTCGTTGGAACCCAAGAGAAGGGGGCGAGAGAAGAGAATAAAAAATAAGCAAAATCGACCATTTTGAAGCAGCAACATCGTCAGTCAAGACCCAGGCACAAGGCACCTGTTTCTTTCACTGCTTTACCGCCATCTGTCGCAAAAGCACCTAACTTGTATAAATCTTCCAATGATGTATGAGCAACATATTTCTCTCTCTTCATATACTCTTGAGCGAGAAATTAAAAAGAAAAGAAAAGGATTTCTGAATTTGTAATCTCATTCGTCGTAATTATTTAACACTTGTGATTTTGTCTAGCAATAAGTAGATAGAGTTCGGATTGATATGCACTACAACATACACGAAACACTACACAAAAAAATCCTAAATTATGCAGTGTTATTATGCTCCAGTAAACATTCAAACACTAAATATTAGGTTATATGTTACCGATAATGTATTAAATTAGTTATTTTTACAATGCGTGGTTATTAGGCAAATATATTACAAGGAGAATCTTTCTGATCTACGTTAGGTGAGGTTAGGATATGTTAGATTAGGTAAGGTTAGGTAGCTTTAGTTCGGTTTGATTTGTTTTTATATTTCACAATATACCTGATTTGATACATTACCGGTAGCATATAACAACGAAGCAAAGTACGACGACCTTCAAATCAGATAAAAATATCTACATCACACCTGCTTCTCCCCCTGACACTCATTATCATGTTAGGTAGTTTGACTCCAGGGCTGTTTCCCGCTGTTTGACGGTTGTCATTCACGTCCAGCTTCGAACAAAATCAGGGTGGCAGACTCAACATTTTTGTACCACATTCGAGCGAGCACTTTATCACAGTTCCACACTGCTCAATATTGTTGTCAATTAAAAGGTCAATAAATTATTGCTCAAATAGAATTGATAATAATCTAAAACAAGACCAGTTCGAAAGCACAGAAAAAATTTCGCCTGAGACTGAGATGCCTAAAGGCTATAAATAAAATTCAAATTCAAACTATTTTTTTTTTTCATGGCTTCTATGAATTTCATTTTAGAATGCCTGTTTTCAAATAGAAGAAAGTGGTTTTAATTTTCTGAAAGAAAATCTTAATTTGCAATTTCTTTCTTTCCTTCCTAATCTTATTCTCTCGTAGTTGTATTAATTACAAGCAGTGATTCCGTCAAACTCCCCTGTGGGGAGTTGTCACCCCCAAATCTTCGAGAGCACCCCGAACTTTAAAATTTGTAGCTAAAAATCGATAGAAACAGTATAAAACTTCGCTTACACCCTTGCAATTTTGACTTCACCCGTTTTAGAATCCCTTTTCGTAATTTATAACAAATCAAACACTGCTTATGAACATCGATTGTTGCATTGTTGATCCATTCTATCGTACTTGTATATTGTTATTACCACATTACGTAATTTGTTCATTATATATAACACGCCTCTTGTTCTCAATAAAATGTTGAATTAATATTACATACTTCCATTTCTTGGGCAGGCCCAATTATTATTATATATTTTGCACAACAGTACATATTGAAGGTCACCAAGCTATCCGTATCTCTTGTATTCTACTGGGATGTGGGAAGAGGCATTTTTCATTAGATTAATATTATTTACAGAGCAGCCGTAGTTCAGTACTAGAGCGCTGGCATAGTATTCGGGAAGTCGCGGGTTCGATCCCTGAGTCCCCCGACCATCCTGACAGATTTCCCCCGGATTTTTCCTGTCACAACAGGCAAACGGCGGGGTGACACCTTCAACATAGAGGCCCTGACCGACACCTTCCTCAATCCTTTCCCCTACACTATCCCGGCCTGCCTTAGATACCTAAAGTCCATTAATAAAAGTTCAAATTAATATTATTTGTTTCTTTTATAAAATTTTGCTGTTTTTGAGATTGTCGCTTACTCATCCGTTGCCGAGAGTGGGTGAGATTTGAATGTAGCAGATTTCATGAAATTTCTAATACCATTCCGAATTCCGCAACCATTTTTCTTCAATTCAGTTATTAACTTCTCCTCAACACTAGTTTTTCCTAAGGTCTTTCCCTCCCGGAAATCCCTGTGGGGAGCATATTTTACTTCCAGCATATGTTGTCTTGGAACAAATAATTATACCCATCAATTAAAACAAACAAAAAAAAATGAAATTTTAAATTTGTTTCAATTTCTGCTTAAATAATTGACGAATTTGGCTTTTCTCAACAATTGAGGATTTACTTCTAAAACTATTTGCGTTCCCATAGCAAGAGTCTCTGATCTTCCTTCGATTTCGAGCAATTCCCAAATTTTGACCAACTTACAACGATGTCCTGGCTTCGTAACTGGATCACCGAAGATACAGATCCTGGACAAATAGCTTTACGAGGTCTCCTTTATATTCTTCAACATGGCACTAGGAGACACTGTTGAAGATTACATTCAGCAAATAGTCGAAGGGCTTTCTTCACCAGATACTGGATTACAGTCATGCATTTGTGTGATAATTTCCTTCTTCGTCTTAATTTCAAAAAAAGAGGATGGAATGCAAAAAGTGATCAATTCGGGAGTGGTCCATAGATTGATACAACTGATTGGCACTAATGACGTGAGTCTTCTCAAACCAACACTACTGCTCTTCTCAGTACTATTATCTGGCAACATTGATCAGAGAAATATAGTACTTGAATCAGGTATCGTTTCACACTTGAACTATACATAGTCAAACACACTGATGACAGCAATGTTATCCTCCATGCAATTACGGCTATTTCAGAAATAGCAACAGAAAAACATCATATTGAAACCCTTATTAATACACGTATTCTGCCTGAAGTAATCAAACATCTGGCAAACACAAATAAAATGATCAAACTCCAAGCGGCTCGTGCTGTAACAAACATCATAAAATATGGGACAATACAACAGATTGTCTACTTATGTAAGGAAATATATGGAGACCATATTGTGATTTACTTACGCTCAAGGATATTACTTCGTACTTTGAATGATCTTTGGAAAATTTTACAAGCTGCAAGAAAACTTAATCAAGAAGAAAGAATGGTGTATATGATTGAAGAATGTGATGGTTGGGAAAAGATAATGTTGCTTCAAGACCGTGAGGAGCACGTGTAAGAGAATATTGGGTCAAGTTCATGAACGCCTTCCATCAACATGATTGGGTCGCTCGTTGGGTCCTCCAATAAAGTAATTCTCTATTCGTTGGAAACATTTTCTATTGGTTGGATACTGTTGTCGTATAACTGCACTTTAAATGTTGTTTGGTTTCCACGTTGTATTTATTTTGAAGAATCGATTGTCATGTTGACAGCATTTCTGTTTAACTGTTTGGGTACGAGAGATAATTGCTGTAAGGAAAAACTTGTATTATCATTTTACTGCAATTGTATATGAAACACAAATATATTATTATTAGAAAGATTAGGAAAAAGAAAAGAAATATAAAATCTTTCTTAGAAAAGTAGGGGTGTGGGTTTTTGTCGGAGCCCTTTCCACCAAAATTTGAACACCTGTGCCCCATTAATCTTAATTTTGACGTTTCTCACGACCTTTGGTGACCCCTACCATATGGAGCTTCCGGTCCTGAAGGGAGCGACCGTGGGAAACAGCGGCCACCCTCGACTCTTCCGGTCTGATAACGCATATATGTTGCTTATAGGGGTCGTCAGTCTCCACGTAACTATGTCGAAGGCAAGTGCTACTGAAGTTGTTATTACTCCGCCCGCCGAGGAGCCCTGCAAATGCTCTCCGCGCTGGGTGGACGAAGCCTGCATATACTCGATCATTGAGGACTGGTTTCCCGACCATGCCATGCTCTGTGAAGGGTGCTTTAATAATTGTACTACTCCATGCAATCATATCTACTTTGAACATCGTGGAGATTATACATTTCCAAATACCTCAGCTTACGAGATAAATAGACTGAATGAAGAACGTACGAAATTGATACTGAAAGATCCAGGGACTGTACAAACACTGTTTCACTTGTATTTGGAGAAACATCCAGCAGGAGTTACGCTGAAGGAAAACTTTGACTGGGGCATTCGTCATATACTAAGAACGTGTCCCTGGGAAATGGTAACATTACTCCGTGCCAAGGACCGTGCTCCCCGTGAAGACCCTGTGGTGTAGTGAATTATGGCTCAGTGTTTGAATTGTAAGGGCGAATATATAGTGGACAAGTGTATTTTGAAAACTGTGAGTGCATATTTAAAAGAAAATCAAATTCAGTGTAGTGAATGTAATTTACATAGTGTGCATGAGTGTATGTATGTATGGAACACAGGAACAGTAATCGCACAACATATCGAAACTCATATTAATCACTCGGAGATTTTTCAAGACTATTATGAACATTTTCGGCAACAGGGTCATTTTCATATTGGGAAAAACACACTGTTTAAAGTTTGTCAGCAGTTCATAAAAGACCCAGAGTGTATTGCTCAGTTAATACCGTTGATTCTTGAGCAACAAAATCCTATTGGTTCTGGTTTACTAAGCACAAGGCAGTACATTCTTGATTTTCAGGGATTCAAAATTTCGGCGAATGAATACATTATGCGTGAATTTTGTCTAGTTGCATGTGATGCAACTCTATTATTTCATTGTATGGTAAAATTACCTTGTGAAAGTTATGATTTACCGGTTGGATATCAGAGACAAGTCGAATGGTTAACTCGCAATTTGCACGGATTACACTGGGACACTACGAATGGATATAGTATATCCCACATCCGCCATATTGTTTCACAATGTTGTGAAATGGGTTTCGTCTTTTATTGTAAAGGTAGTGAAAAGATGACATTATTACAGAAACTATTCCACATGGAAAACATTGTGAATGTTGAAGATCAGGGATGTCCTGCCTTACGCGCATTAAGTTTCAAACTCAATACTTCATGTTGTAATTACCACCAGCCAGTGCACGAGTATGCATGTGCACTGCGTAATTGTATGCAACTACAATTTTGGTTAAAGATACAAGCATCAAAAGTGATGGATGTTATATCTACAATTCATTTGTAAAATTGTACTTGCATGATAATAAATCTATACTACAAGGATATGGTGTTTGCTTTTTATTTCATGAAATGAAACCAAAAATAAATTAGAGGTAAAAGGTTTTTATTACAAATAAACTACTCTACTACATGGTACATGGAAAAGTTATTTACATTTTTGATTTTTTGCTTTGATTTTTCTCACATAGTTGAGTACCAGATGATCATTTTGTTTTAAGTTGGTTTTATGAAATTTATTCAATACATTTTTATTACGAACTTTAAAGTAAATGTATACAATACAAAACAGTCCGCATAAGACAGACTGGTCATGCTGGTATTGGACACTATTTACATAATAATATTTACAGTTTCTTTGTAAGAATTTCACAATGGGTCTAGGAGGTGAATTTCCTAGACTATCAAAATAATCGGCGATTCTTTTTTCATTAATATATATGCACACCCAATGACTGCCGCCACTATTGGAAGGACTTAAATTTATTATTAATGCGGCTGGGTGTTTTACTTGCACAGGAAGAGTATCTATGGCATACACACCACTGAATACCGTTGAACTTAGACAATCATAAAGAATAGTTTCAATGATGTTATGAGTCCACATCTGAGTCGATAATCGGTGTTGGAATATACGTAGGACAACGCTTGGGAAGGATATAACGAGATAAGTCCAAGTATTTTAGGTATTGTCCATACGCTTTAGCTTCCCGCACTGCACATCGATACTTTTCAAACTGATGTCGTGGATGTACACACGAAGATACGGGAAAACATAAATCTATATATTTAGGACACTGGAGATCTTCTATGTTAATTACAGGCCGACCAAGAAGGCGTTGGAGAAAATGTTGGCGTGTTTCTCCGTAGGTACACAACATTGAACTGGCCTGAGTATAAACCATTAGTATTGTTTTAAGATCACTATAGGCCAAATCACCATCATCCCAGTGAAGTCCAATGGTATGGGTAGAGATGTAATCGTTGGTATACTTCAAGGCTATCGGTAACTCCGTAAATGGAAATGGGGGTTTGAAGATCCACGACTGCGACGTATTTTGATCGGGATCCACAATGGCAAGCTCTTTAACCACAAGATCCTGCGTCTCGCCATCTCCCTGGTCAAAGGCTGTGAATTGCACAATACTTCTTTTCATGACGTCCCACGAATGACTGAGGTGAATACAATGTTATTGCTACCTTATATAGATGTCATAGATTTGAGGTATTTGGCAAAGGTATGTTTTTAAATAGCATTATCAGTATAAATGTTGCGATCTTTATCGATCTGGATCAGGGAATCGAATTGTGCGTAGACAATACAGGTGATTGAATGTTGAAGTCGATTTGCAAATCCAATTTTCAAATTTACAGGAGAATCTTTAACAACATCCCAAGTACTATCATCAAGCGTATTGGCAGGAGACAGAATAAAAGCATATAATGTATACCCTTGAGGATAATCATCATAGGTGATGGTATGGCCGGCATTTTGATGGAAAATACCAGTGCCAGAAAACAAGGTATAATAACTTTGAAGGTACAAACGGTCTGCAAACTTTGGAGTTAAGGGAGTGGGTGGATAAAATTTAGAGCCAACTTGAACCTGAAGATGATTTAAATCAAAGTGTTCGAAATGGAAGGGATTGAGATCATATCGACCATTGAATGCAGTATTTGAGACAAATCCAATGACAAGGCCTTTAGGCACATTACCCAGGAATAAATTATCCAGATTGTATGATGATACATTTTGAGGAATGGTATGTACACGAGTTTCAACTCGCGTTAATGGTAATTTTGCAGTATCTTTAAGCATGTAGCTATTTAGCTGAAGAGCCAAATCAGCTGATATATCCATACGACGGGCATATAGTGTAAC
>JAGDQP010013271.1:24785-48240 GCA_022664845.1 Lepisma saccharinum | reverse complement strand
AGCATTTTTAATTTCTTGTATGAGGCTCCACCACTCCTATATTTTGCAATTCGAACTTGGCAGACTTACTTAAGTTCTACTGCTTGGCTTCACTCTGAGTCGGTAAACTTGATAGTGGGGTCAAAGAAACCATTTTCATATCGTGTTAAGCATTTTCCCCTCGTAAGCTTTGAAAACAAGATCATATCTAGCGCATACTGATTTGCGAGATGCTCGGTGATGATGGACATCTTGACTTCGCTGTCTTCTCCTTGCTATTCTTCTTTTGCATCTATCTTACTTTTTCCTCTTTAACGTGATCAACCGACCGCAACGCTCTTATGTGACTTTTCGCGAGAGAAAAACAAATATTTAAGGAATGTTTTAACCGAAATCTCAATAAGTCAAAAGATATCTTTCTTAACAAAATTTTCTTTGCAAAAATACAAAATAAGTAGAAATCAATCATATGAAATAATATTTTTTTACACAACAGACATAGATAAGGTAATGCTTTAAAACTTTAATTGTATCACTGAAATTGATAAAAACGACACTTCCTCAGTGCGTTATGTTCCGATCATTGCTTAGTAAAGAGCTATGTTATCTACTTTTAACTCACAAATAAATGCTTGTTTTAGATAATATAGCTAACTGAGCGCTCACTTAACATTCTTCTAATTATATGACGCATTAATTTCAAAGAAAATGTATCGAACTTTTAGTGTTGGCGTACATTCTAATACATATTTCACGTGCCTCAATCGCAATCAAACCGATTTCAAAATTGGCTTCGACAGATGAATGAACACTGGCGCCAAACCGTTAATATTCACCAGTCAGAGAACAGTACATCGTCAATGACGTTTATTTTCTAAACCACATCTTCTTCTATAGCTTGTAAGCATTCGGCCATTTTGCATGCAGAAATAATTATACAATTCACAAGACACATTTCACATATCAGCGGCACTAAAGCATACGATTTTCCGTAAGCACTGAACTATATGAAGCAAATATATCTATCACTTTTTCGTAATCAATGGAGATGCCCCATTCACTAGCAATTGCAATCAAGCCCTCTAGTCGGTCACCACCCATTGTAGATCTCAAATCAGTTTTGACTCGTTTTAATTTAGAAAATGACCTCTCAGTGGTAACACTCGTTACGAGCAACGTGACAGCAATATTCAGAACAGAATAAAGATTTGGGAAAACAGTTTTCAGTTTAGACTTGCAAAATATTTTGACTGCCAACATTGGAAGGTTTAGATATTCCCAGATCCTCGTTATCATCCGACACACCATCATCAGAAGAATTCTGGTCTTTCTCGCTATCTATGTCCGAATCTATAACCCATTTATTTTCCCAAGCTCTTCGAAATAAGAAGGAAAGGCAATGTATTCCTTTCTGGCTTCGTCAACGTTCACGTATTTCCCAGAAATTGAGCTAAACGAATTGCATCTTCAATTTGACCTTCCTTGCGGACCTCGGAAAGACGTTTCAGTGAGAGCAAAGACAAATCTCTCAGACGCATTAAAGTAGTAGCATTATCTTCTCCTACAAAGCGCTCCTTCATTTGTGTAATGGACATATCAATGCTGGCGTAGAAAGTTTCCACCTTGAATGAATCTTTCGGGTTCATAATTGGCTCGTCATCAGCTATTTCGCCACGCATCTTATGTTTTCTCGAGCGAGTGTGACACAGAGGCTGAAATTCAATTTCAGTACCCTTCATGAAATTCTCCCCGTCTGAGACGATACTATTAAAGTTATTTCGGAGATCTTGATACTTGTCAGGTTTGTTTCAAGCATAGACATTGCATGCAGGTAACAAATCAAGTCCGGCTTTTGTAACATCTTTGTGAAAGAGTCAATGATTTTAAAAATCTTAACAAAAGTTGTCGCAGTTAACACAAATGGTCTTATCAGAAGGTCCTTCAATGTGTCGAATTTCCTCTATGGCTTCCAACAAGGCTTCAAATGTTATCAATACAGTTTCCAGAGCGTATGAATGGGACATCCATCTGTGGTATTAACTCGCTTTAACCTTCTAATTCTTTTTTTAGGGTAATGCTTCTTTTGATTTTCCTCGAGCAAATGAACGCGTCTTTTGCTGTTGCTTATGAATGCAAATAACTTCTCTAAATAACCGAAAAGATCCATAGCATTCACAGAGGATCCGACAGAAGCAGTCACAATCAGGTTTAGACTGTGCGACCAACACCATACATATGCTGCCCTCGGATTTTGTTCCTTAATCAGCGCTTGGAGACTTTTGTACGGAGAACGCATATTCGATGCCCCATCATGTGATTGCCCAACAAAATCCAAGACCCAATCTAAACTATTTTTTACATGCTTCATTGAATAATCTAGACAATTCTTTACCAGTTGTTGTTGGTAAATCTTTTAAAGCCAAGAGTCGTTCATTAATATCACCCGTTTCTTCATTAACGTATCTTACTATAAAAGACACTTTCTCCTTGATGTGTCAAACGAGCTATCGACAGACGCGCTGAACATCTTTACATTTCTTATTTCTCGGCAAAATGTATTTCTAAGGTAAGTACAAATGATATCTATCAACTGGTTTTGTCGTCGCCATGACAAAAAGGACAGGTGACTTCATTTTCCTGGTAACAGTTAGAGCGGTTAGGTACGTTGCCATCGTGTGAGAATGCTCCGCTAGTAGCACAAGATCTTTGAAATTTCCCCGTAGTCTACTTGTAAATATTTCTCGATGCCCTCGACATGCTAAACAGTGTCTGCCTAAAATCAATGTTATATCGATAAGCTGTTTCACAATAAGCCTATTGCTAGCAACTTTCATCGTTTTCATTTCCTTTATAGCTGGAAGAACTGGCAAGGAAGCATCACGAATTTTCCGTGCAAGAGTTGCTTCGAAATGAGTGTTCGGAGTCTCGTGACTAATAGTGCTCATAGTTCCTGTATTTTATGTAAAAAAACAAGTCGAAACAAACAATCAGCTTGTTGTAAATAATCAATTAGAATGAATACAATAAATTTCAAACTCTTCAAAATTAAACCCAACTACAAAGTTCACTTACCCAAAAATTACAACGGTTTTGCTGCCATCTATCGTGAATCAAGATCAACTCTTGGCTATTGTCAAGTGGCACACAGTTATGCTTGTGTTTGAGTAACCCATTACAAATCTAACGAGCAAAAAAAATATTTCACTGAAGAAAACTTATACTTGTTAAATGAATAATTTATGCATATACTACCTTGTTCTATCTTTCTGCTATGTACGCTACTCAATTAGAATATTGAAACATGGCAATTAAAACAGATAATACAATATAGTATATCCAGTGTGTGAATTAAAGGGGGGATGAGGGAGATGTATGTGAACCTTCAATAAGAAAAAGCAATTTTTTTCCTAGATGTTTCACACACTCAAAATTTTACGATAAGATTTTCTGTAGATACAATATGACATCTGTCCAGTCAGCAGTATAAGAGATGATTGGAATAAATTATTTCAAGCCTTCAGTAAAATACGGATATAAAGTGTCCAAGATAATTCACTCTCAAATTTTCCGGGTAACTTTTTTGTGTAAATCACATACATATACAATTGGATTGAAATCCGTCCAGTGATTTAAGAGTTGAAAGACGTGACAGACAGAACCTCCATATAACTTGTGCTTTCGAACGTATCGATTCGATTCAGTAACAAAACATATAAGAATAGTAATAACCGCTACTTCTCAGTTTTTGGTTAAGTTGCTGTACTAGTTTCTCTAAGATCTCAGAGTCACTAATGTGAATAAAAATTTGCTAGGCAATACCTTATAATGTCTTCAAAGTGATGGTAGAGACAGAAATTCGCAGTCCAGATAACATCGGAAAGATTAAGATAATTAAAGAAAACAGAATTAACGGTCTTTTGGGAAGAATTTATGGTCTTTCAAATTGTTAAATAACGCAAATTTCGCCAAATGTTAACATTATTTTTTTTAAGCATATACCAAAAATTTCAGTCTACTTTTAACTTTTGTCCCAAGAAATATAACAAATGCAAGCCTAAGACCACTTTCACGAAAATGTTATTTCCGTGGCTCGATTTAAAATGACCACAAGAGTCATTCCGTAAATGATCCTAAACGAATCAATCATTGTATGCATTATCGCCCAACTTTTCGCCAGTGACATTCTGAAAACCATGCCGTCGTGTCCTACATAATGTCATCGGCAATAAAGTTGGTCAACTTTATATTTCAAAACGTAAGACTTTTCTGCCTTGCACTTTGTTGATCTTTTGTGCAGTTTCGTTGAGGTTTCTGACGAACAGAAATATTTTGCTTTCTCTCATTTTGCCAAAAAGATCAAATATTTTGATACTGGAAACTTTATAGATGAGATTAGGAAAAAAGAAAATAATTTGGGATTCATTATCAGAAGGGTACAAAAACAAAACTTTTAAGAGTAGACAATGGATTGAAATGTGTAATGCAAAAGCAGGTATTAATTAGTAAGACACTTAAATATCTAAGATGTTTTCCCTATCTACCCACAATTATTTAAACTAGGGACGGCGAAATTCGATTTTCTCTTTTTTATATTTGAGTTTCAGATGTGAATATTTTCTGATTTTAAAAACTGGAATAGTTTGGAATACATTGTAAAAAACTGGAGATTCCAGATTTTTAAATGCAGGAATAAAAAATTCAGGATTTGTTTGCCTTCTCTTATCTTAAACTAATCTTTCTTCTTATATTTTAGATTAACCTAAGATTGCAAACATTTTTCCTAAGAAAATCGGAGGTCTTTAGTCTTGAAACAAATTTTATTAAGCTTGAATTTTACTGCACAAGGAATCGGATGCTACTGATAAATAGAAGAAAAAGTTTCTTCATCTTTGTCTACAAAATCAGGAAGAAGATAATTGCAACCTTACATGAACAAAAAACACCTTCCAACCTGCACAAAGAGTTGTTGGCAGACTTGATATCAACAAAACTGACGGCAAAAATATCACACGTTTGCAAAAGTTGCAACTTGACCCATTTGTTTATGTCGATTTATGAAATGAATATTTTTACCATTGTAAATTGCGTGACGAAAAACACATGCATAAAAGTGCTCATATGCTTGAGTTGTTTAGTCCGATGAAAAACCTTTTAAATTAATGGGAAATTTCGCGTTATATGCCTAAATTAATTGAATTATTCAAATTGGCGATGCTCGCGTTGTTTTGCGATTAGTAAAAGCATAAATTGGGCTCAAAAGAGTAATTATCTATGTGCTAATGTTATTTTCTTACAGATTTTTCACGTTTCCCTTACTTCAGACAAGTTCTAGGGGCAACATGAGAAATTGGCTCATTAAAAATAAATCCCTGTTTCCAAATGTTTTAAAATCTTAATGTTTAAACTAATTTTCTTAATATGACACACAGGCATATTTAATGCTTTCTTTTTCAACTTATCCCTTTAAGAACCATGTTCTACCTTTTCTTCCCATGCTCTTTCATACGTTCATTTTGACTACTCTGAATCGTAGCTTTGTTGCTGAATTCTGCAGTGACTGCGATGTGAAAGAAAGATGTTGCCCAGATAACATTCTCCTCCTGAATATACCTTGCACCTTCATTTTTTGAAATCACTGTGTAACGTTGCATTAAATGTTGCAAAATTACAGAACCAGTTACTCTCAGTTATCAAGTCTTCAATGTTTCGTAAGTACTGGCATCCTACAATCTTCGACCAATGTATTTCGAATCCTCCAATACCAATTCTGTATATGCTTCAGGAGTGCACTGCTAGTCAAGGAAGTTGAAAGGTAGGACATCCTTTGCTTATACGTGAAGTCAGTACACTTCCCATTTGGTAGAGTACATATATATTTTCTTTCCACTTCTCTTCTCTTCTCTTCTCCTCCTGCAACCTGACCCCCCGCTCTGGAGACCCACCCATCCCAAATCAGGTCATGCAATTGCATGACCTGCCTATATGGCGTGGGCGCCTCTGGTGAAAACTAATGTTATTTAAAAGTGTATTTGAGAAAAATGTGACATTTTCAAAAACAACCGAACTTCAATTGTTATTACAGTGAAAGAAACAGCCCCAACTTGCTTAAGTTATTTTTACAATAAAATACCCACAAGTGATTTCCGTGAAAAATAAATTTTGTATTTTTGAGACATTTAGTAGCTAATGACTTCGGCCCGTCTCGAGTCCATCAGCTGTTAAATCTTTATAATCCACAAACATCCATGTGCCAGCCGGGATTCGAACCCGGAACTTTCGGGTCGCTGGCTTAGCGCCCCAAACCGCACGACTACCAGTCGGCGTAATTACCCTAAGTTAACAAGTTCGTACTTTGTTACAGAAGAGTAAAATAAGCCGGTATCTTGAATTTTCATTTTTTCTTCAAAGTTGTCAGAATTTCTAAACGCCTTACATAAACGGCATGTGAGTAATCTTTAAACACAAACTACACCTAAATATCTATCATGAAAATGGAATGACTTGTTTGCTAATTAGTTGCTAAGATTCTGATGTGCCTAAAGTGGTAGAGTATACCACCGTTTGAGCTTGCTGACCTGGTAGACGCGTAGGCCAGTGCGCTAACCCAGCGACTCGCCCGAGTTCGAATCCCGGCTGGGGCATTGTGATTGTGGATTTTAACTAGAACGTGACGAATAACCTAGACGGACCAGAGTCAAAATTACTAGAATGGCCCATATAAAATAAAGTTTACTACCACTGAACTACGGTGGCTCGGTGAATTCTCAATCAATATTGTGTTAGTAGTACGTTTATTTTGGAGGGGTAAGAGTAATTCAAGGTAATGCTGAGTAGCAAAGGTGTCTCGTGATCTTAAATCTTAAGATAGGCCCTGGCCGACACATTCCCCAATCCGTTCCCCTCCCCTATCCCGGCCTGAGCCTTAGATGTCTAAAGGCCATAAATAAAATTCAATCAAATCAACAAAGACCATTAGCTTTTATTATTACATACTTACAGGTGTTTAGCCATGTGATTATTATTATTATTATTATTTAAAAAAAACAAGAGGAAGACGAAGGAAGGGAAGAACTTTCAAGTCAGTTATAGAAAATGTTTTATTTTTCGGAGGAACGAGATGATTATGCATCCGATTTTTTCAGAGGGTTTGGCTACAACAGAATTGATTGAATATGGGGATTGTTGTCTGTCATTAACTTGTTTGCTAATTAGTTGCTAAGATATGATGTGTCTAAATTGGTACAGTATTGAGCTTTTTGAGTGTCAACAAAGAATTTTGGGAAGTAATTTCTCTTCAGATTCTAGTCTAAATTTTCTACGCATCATTGTATTGCCACCGGTCTACCCCAATTTTATTCTGCAAAGTTATGCCTGTATGTTTGTTTATTGTGACAAATTTTAAAACACATGTTGAGATTCGTGTAAGATTTGTATATATTTATCTATAATGACAACCATCATTTTCCAAGATGAAATATAGCATACGTCCTCTTTTGGCACGAAAAATCTGGCCAATCCATATTCCCGTCGAATGTTTAGGTTTAGACAATTTTTCAAAACTTCTCGCTGGAAAGGATAGTTAAATTCATAAAACTTAATAGGATTTTCACAATTATTATATTGATAGAATTAAATTTTATTTATGGCCTTTAGGCACCTAAGACTCAGGCCGGGATAGCGGAGAGGCAAGGATGTTGGAAGGTGTCGGCCAGGGCGTGAGTTGAAGGTGATATCCCAGCATTTACCTGGTGTAACAAGGAAAATCTAGGAAAAACTTCAGTCAGGATTTTCCGGAGCTGGGGTCGAACCCACGACTTCGCGAATGCTATACCAATGCTCTACCACTGAGCTACGGTGGCTCGGTTTAAAAGAAATAACTATACCGTTCGAACAGAGGACAACCTAACCCATATAATTGGAACAAACTGTGGTCCCCCTTCACTATATTTTCTCATTCGTATTTCACATGTAGAAATATTTTAAATCATTTCCTAGCAAACACTTTGTTTATATGATTGACTATACTGTGTGTTTGATTGCTAATTTTGCTTCCTTTTGTTACTTCTAGGCAACAGAAGAATGTGCTAAGCACATCATCTGATGGCGACGTTGCTACCAGAGATGAGGAGAATGCTAGCCAGTAGATCATGGCGACGTTTCTGCCAGAGATGCTAGGCAGATGATCTTTAAATAATATGTATTTGTGTATGTATTTTGTTAATAAACTCAATTAATTAAGCTATTATGTATTAATTTTCAATTCTTCCAGCAGTATGTATTCACCTACCTCGTGCATGAAGTATCTGTGTATCTTAGAGTATTATTTCTTTTTAGAAACATCTAGTACGTCTCTCTATATGTTTATACGTACTGTAAGATGAATAGCTTTTGCTGCATGCTTGGACCAAATCAACTTCGATTCAAGCCTGTGTTTTCTAGTGCCAGGCAGGGGTGTAGTAGTGCTCCATTTGCAGTGCTTACACCGCCCCAATGCTATACAGGAAAGTATTTTTAGCAAGTTATTACCAGTTGCAAAAGTTGCAGTTTCCTGTTTTGCACGATGTGGCAGTTCAGTGAAAAGTTAAATTGTTTTACTCCGCTCCGAAACTAAATGCAATCTTCATGTGACTGATTTATTTATTTATATACATTCTAAGGAGTCTTAAATTATTTGTTTTCCTCAATCAACTGACTTTTCTCCATTCAATTTACTTGTAATTATTATTTATAATGTGCTATTTTGATTTAAATATATTTCAATTTGAACTTATGCATTCAACGAGTATGAATTGTTAATGTTTAACAATTCATATTTATAATGTTTGATATGAAGTGGCAAGTTAGGGCATTCGTAAGGCATTGAATCGAGGTTTATTTGCATTTTTCTTTTAGAGCTTACCATTAATTTATTTTTAATGGCTCTTATGAAGTGATACGGTTCTTTTGAGTCTCGAAGCGAATTCAGAGTCCCAGTTAAGTAGAAGTTATTCCCCGACATTGTGAGATATGTTTTTCCCCTTCCAGAGAATCGTTTGTTAGTACGCCCATTTAACGTTATTAATTGCATACTGTTAATGCTGATGAACTTATGTAGGCGGAATGGTAGAGAGTGATCTTAGGTGCTGTTTCGGCAGTTCCTGGAGGATGATAAGCGACCGTCTTCCGCAGGCAAGCAGGGCTTGGTGACTTCTGTAGTTTCGTAATATTGATTTTATACTTTCGGGAGAGTATAGTACATTGGTTCATCTTTTTCTATTCACAAGCAGTTTTTCTGATAGCGCTTTTCTCTACTGACGTATTGTTATTCCTTGCTTGTAAAATATTTTTGCACGGTTATTACAGCATAACTTAAGCATAGGGATACGTTGGTTGCCTTCGGTCCACTCGGACATACAGACAACCGGACACAGCGAAGTTTAAATAATATAAAATAAATTAAAATTTAGCTCAGTCACTGCAGGAAAACACTGATGAGGCATGCAACGAAAGGAAGGAAGACATACGTGAAATCTGCTGTTTCACACTGCCTGACCCCAAGAAGGGGAGTGGGATGGATGTTGCAAACACAAAACTGACGTGCAGAGGGTAAGGACAAAACTCTATAACTCCAAATGGATTATGAAACTAGCAACGTTGTACTTAAGTTATGCCATAACAAACGTGCACAAATATTTAACAAACAAGGAATAATAAATACTACGTCAGTAAAGAAAAGTGCTATCAAAGCAACACTCACATTACTAGAAAAACTGCTTGTGAATAGAAAAAGATGAACCAGTGTACTATACTTTCCCGAAAGTATAGAATCACCCTGTTACGGAACTATGAGAAGTAAGCTTACATCAAGCTTGATGCAAGCTTGCTTCTCATAGTGCAAGGTTGATTCAACCTTGATTTATACTTGCTGATAACAAGGTTACTAACACATGCTTGAATCAAGCTTGACTCAACATTGTTTTATTCAACATTGTCCCAAGCTGTTTACTACATGCTTGATTCAAGCTTGACATAAGCTTGCTGTTCATAGTGCTGTTCAATGTGTCGAAATATAGTATTAATTACAATTGAAGAATATCAAGAATATTTTATAGGATTATAAATTATTTATTGGTAAGTGCAAGACCTCTACAAATTTGGGCATGTCACGGGTCACTGTAGAACTAAACCCATCGATTGTTCTACCAGTACGTGCATTGGTATCCATGTAATTGGGGGAATATTAGAGCAACCACAACTAAAGCCAGTAAGTGTGAATGAGCAGACAGAGACAGCGTATTATGTTTATGAAATGGACAGCGATAAGGATCACATCACAAACTTGTTACCTATCGAGATTGATAAAGGCACTAATATGGCCGAAGCTTGCCACAACATTCGGCAAGTGGATTGTAAGGATGTAGCTGTCGATAGCATAATTATGCCGATTCTTTCGGAAATTCAGGGAAGGAGACATGTTAAGACCAACGACAGTCTGGACGTCCATCAGTGTTTTCGGAAGAGAATCTCGGCCAAGCCTTGTGAAACAGTGGATAAATTAACAAAAACCTTCCGTGTACAGGACAATAGTTGAAAGACGCCTCGAATAACCGGATTTTACCACAAAGTTCTATCGTTGTGTTTCACATCAGCTGAGTGCAACTCAATAGGAAGGGCGCGTGGCGACCTGTTTCTTTCCTTTCCCGGTACAAAAATGGCCAGTTCTTGACACGAATTGTCACGGATGATGCGAAGTGGGATCAGTACCGGAACGTAAAGTGTGGAAGAACTGCTTGTCGCATTTGTGAACCTCCTTCATCGAGGTCCAAACCAGAACTTCAACCCAGGAAGGTGGTGTTAACTGTGTGGTGGGTTGGCAAAGCTATAACTCACTGATAAATACTGGAACCTCACCAAACCATTAATGCCAACTTCTACTGTTAACAATTAGACAGGCTACTAGCAGCATTGCGATCGAAGCGGCTAGCCTTGTCAACCGCTAAGGAGTTATCATGTTCCATAATAACGCCAGGCCATGTGCTGATGTCATCACCCGTCAAAAATTGATGCGCTTTGACTGGGAGGTTTCATCCCACCCTCCCAATTCTCTTCACTTAGTCCCAACGGAGTACTACCTGTTTCGTGCTTTTTAGAACTTCTTTGCTCGGAAAATCTTTTATATGGATGCTGTAAAACCTTCCGGACAACAGTTGTTCAACTCCAAACCTCAGAACTTCTCTCGGCGTAAGATTCATATCCTATCAGAAAATCACCGATTGCTTTGGTGATTGTGCACAGTTCTAGGCATGTTCCATTTTGTTATTGTTCGCACTTCTGTAGGCACACGAAAAAACGGGTATAAATTTTGCAAGTATGCAATATTTTTAGAATGGATTTTGTATCATATCTTCCTTTCTTGTATACTTTACTCACAAAAGTCTTATCGATCACGAACATTGCAAGGTAGGGGTGCGCTGATCCTCACACGAATGAGCGAGCTTATAGTTTTAACTTGTTGAATAGTTAAATTATATATCTTTGTGGGTTCATGAGATTATTCTTTCTGATTCTTAACTATGCTGTGTGATAGACGCATTTTTTTTAACTTATTCTTTTCGTCCTTTTTGATTAATGCTCAATCTAGTCTAGACTCAGAGGACCACAAGAACAGACTTCGAAGACCACCTGTAGCCCGCGGACCACAGTTTGCGGAACGCTAGACTAGAGTACTCTTGCGATACCGTTAATGATAGATCGTGTGTAAAATATTCAGTATCATATACGTTACGCTTCCGCTAAGGAGAGACAAGCAATAGACATGATATGGCCGCCTTTTCATGTACGTTCTAGTCGCGTGCCTTGCTTGCGAATTGGCTCAGTAGTCAATAGAAATAATTGATAATCATTATGCCGGCTCTTCATGTACGGGCTAGCCGCAAGCTTTGATTGCGATTTCTATGGGCAGTCAATAGAAATACTTAAACACATGTTTCAATTGGCTACTAAGCCAAACCTCAAGCAAAGCTAGCGTCTAGCGCGTGCATGAAAAGCCGGTCTTATCTTCTGGGTCAAGTCGCAAGTGTAGCTCGCGGCTAGCGCATGCATAAAAAGGAAGCCTGACACTCACCAAAGCAAGCTATAAACACATGAATGGGCCTTAATTTATCAGGAAAAATTAGAAGAAATGAACAAAACAAGAGATAACATCGTACATACAAAGTTATTTTATTTGCAGAATCATGGGTTGTCCTCTACATATATATTTTTTTACTTTTGTTCTCATCAAAAGACATAGTATTAGAAACTTATGTAGTAATTAAAAATAACAGAATAATTCTTGTTTCTTAAACAGTTATTGATTCTTTTTCTAAAACATTTGAATGCTACAATCTTATGAGAAATACTCGTTTTCAAGTTATTTTATATGGTTTTTAAATGAATGAATTGGAAGCTGGGACATCTTAATTGATGAAATATCTTCGCAGAACTAAAGGCGATCCACAGCATTCAGAAAATCATGAATCCTTCTTTCACCACGTTATCTATAAGGAAATCGAACTCATCAGATTAAGTTTTCAACAGTATCAACAACATTGAACTATAATTAACTAATTGGAATGCTTGATTACCATCTCAAACTAGACACAGAAGGAATTAATTACTTTGTTTGTCCATTTTCAGTGTAATTTAAGTACCAAACTTTCAATTGTAACTTGGTATTTTTAAGTTATTGTCGTTGCCTGGTTCTTTCTTTTTAAATTAAAGTTATAATTCTTGAGTTATCAATCACATACTGCACAGTGCATTGGCGATAATAGTACTTCAGATGAATAAATAATGTTCATTTTGTTTTCCAGTAACTGGACAATTAAGACAAAAATAAAAAAAATAATAAAAACTATTTAAAGACATACTTTTCTTAAACAATTTACTAAAAATCTATACTAAAAAATTAATCTTTACTAAAAAAAATTTTATGCATCACTAGAAAGAAAAGAATTGGGCGCGCGCTCTCATATACGGTCACTTTATAAATTTTTGAATTGTCGCGCCCCAAGCTATTCTTTTTAGTTATGCATAACCAAGATTTTTCCTTTTTTTTTTTTTTTTACTTTTTAGTTCTAATGGTTTAAGTAAAGCATGTCCTTAAAAGTTTTTTTTTATTAGTTTTTTCGAGTTATTTCGTTGTTCGGATACTTTTTATCTCGTTAATCTTTTCTGACCCAAGTCCTAAGGTTTTCTGCAACCAGTCAAAGGACAGTTTGTTGCAGGCTGGTATTTATTTTAGGATAAACAAGTCTATATTAAAAATTTTGCTTTTAAAATATATAGAAATATATGAAAGTAACAATGGAATATTATATTGCCACCTGACTTACGTCGCTGGGCAAAATTTCAGCGCTATATGCGTCGGGAATTAAGTTAAATCAAAGTTGCAAAATTTGACGACACCATTAACCATTGTGAACTAAAGAAAATAATGTAAAAACGGTACGCAGTAGAGGAAAATAATGTTTCAACTAGTAAGGATTCTACTACCTTTAGTATAGATACTCAGGACAACTGGATAAATTGCATCCGACACTATTCACAGAAAACGTTGTAACAGCCTAGTTGCTGTTCCATTTTTATTTTTATTTTTCTCCCCTTTTTATTTTCTTAGTCTCCGTTTTGTTTTATTTCAGTGTGTTCTCTTTAGCTCATTCTCTTTGGTTGGTTTTAGACTCTTTGAGCGTTTTCCGCTTGGATTTTCTTTGGATTTTTATCGTTATCCATCCAGGTTTTCGTTAGTCACGCAGCAATGACTTGGATCTAACGCTTGTTTTTGATTGGCCCTAGTCAATGCTTCGTGACTTGTTTCTTGCTGATTGGTGTGAATCAGCCTTCTTCTCCGTTTGCTGGGAGAACTGCTCTCCCACGCCATGTTAGTTTAGTTCCAATTTTTAAACCGAAGCGACCAGATGCATGGGCTTTCCATCACCTGTACTTCCTAAGCCCTGTCTACGAAAGGTAGATGTAAAAACTAAATTTAATATAATTTTTGATTTCGTCCATACCGGAGAATATAATATATCGTATTAAGAAAAATAAATACCGATACAAGTGCTACTCAGGACTTTTTCGTCATCATTTCGAAATTTTCACCGTGTTAAATTATATATTTTGTTTTGAGATTATTTGTCAAAATGTTTAATATGTTCTAAATTTTAGTATGGGGCCGCTATTGACCGAATTCTTGCATTATAAATATCGGTCCGTTAGGTTTCAATAATCATATGCCAATTTCTCGTCTCCCGTTTTTCCTAATCTATTCGAAATTCCCGGTTAGCCATGTTTGACAGCTACCGCATATTTTCCATACTTGATCAAATTAGCAACATGTCTGCTCGATTATTTTTGCGTACCGCTTTGACGCTAATAGTAAATTATAATTTATTCGACATGGTTCGATAATTTTTGGTTTCAACTCCAGCCACTATTCTCCAATGAAAAATCATATTTTATAACAATATTTTGTATTTTCAAAATTTATTCAGAACGTCTTTTGTATCACGTAGTAATCGTCTGTAATGACGTCACGAAAATATTAAGGTTAAAGTGATTCTTTAATTATCATGCATTTTGGACTAGAACTTCTTTCGTGTAAGTAATACTGTACTAAAACTTTTCCAAATTGTACAACAATATTTCGGAATTAATTTGTGAAAACATCAACGAAATTTGTTAATAATTACAGAAATTATGGACATTAATGTGTGACTACATAACTTTCAGTTCGGCTTAATTCATGTATACCAGCGATTCAAATTTGTTTGTTTTACAATGCAACAGTAATTCTGTTCAGATTCTGATAAAATTATCATAGCCGAAAGCGTGAAATATGTACATTCTAAGCAATAAATTGAAATTCTGAAATTTTTATATTTCTTCGAATACAATCTTGAGTTTATGTTCAGTGAACGTAGTGTAGAAACCTCTCAGTTAACCAGGTACGATATAAGGCATTAGTTCATAATCCTCGTACAGTGTTTAATAATGTTTATAATGTGCAGTGAATTATTTAATGTTTAACTTAATATCTATTGGAAATTAGCTATGAATCGTTACGTGAAGTTGACAGCAATTGATACTCATTATTTCTGTGTTTCGGTAAACTTATCGTTTTAAGTGATGTTAATTTAATTAGATTAGATCGGTTCATAAATCCGTAGACCAGTGGTAGGATTCTTTCGCCAGCTGAGAAGTGATGACTTGGGAAAGGAACTATATATTGAATTTCTGGTTATTTCTGCATTGAAATATGAAGTGACTCCAACATGTGATTTGTGTTAATATATATTATTTGCGTTTTGCGTTATGACACTACGTTTGGACTGAGTTGCGACCGTCATTCGTTGTGTTCGTTCGTCTTTATTTCAGGAATTGCGATTCCAGACTACAGGTGTGGGCCCTACTAAGGTAAAGGTAAGACATGGTCTTTTGCCACCCTGTAGACTTCGAAGTGAGTAAAGACACCGTATGAGTCACATATGAGTCGTTTTGCGTATCATCGTTTGAGATTATTTCCCAAGTAAAGATTTGCGTTTTTCCTTCTTAATCTGTCGCTAATCTGAACCAGCTGGTACTTCAGAGTATGAACTGACGATCTAATTAAAAGATTGGAGGTGTCGCCTTACCGGTATTTCCTCCCTCGATCTAAATTATTTTTTTTTACAGTGATCACAAGGATCTGGAATCCTCTTTCCCAGATATTCTTAAATCTGGAAGGCATTTCTGCGCCGCTCGTCTGGGGTGTAGAAAATGTTTGGAGCTAGAGGTTAGGTTAGATGCGTTGCGTGGGTACTCTAGGCTCCTGGCGACCCTATTTGTCTGTGTGATCCATTTTTGGGATCATTAGGTCTGTTTTGTGTGCGTTGCAGTTTTTGTGCGACTCCAGCCAGGATTGCCAAAAACCTGTTGTCCTGTTGCGTTTCAGTTTTTGGCGATTCCCAGCCAGGATTTGTGAAGCTGTGGCACTTCATGTGTGAGACTGTATCTGTTTTTCGTAGTGCTTTTCTGCGCTTTTTGTGAAAAAAAAAAAAAAAGTATCAATTGCTTCAAACTAACTTGAGTTTTATATAAACTGCACATATCTTAAAAAGTTACTGAGAGGAAAAGGTTGTTTCGTTATGAACTACATATTAAAGTGACTGGAGAATTACTAGTTATTATTTTCTTTGCGTACTTGTGGAGATAGTGGCTTACGTCGAGTTAGGTTAATTTTTGTTAAGTTAGGTATTGTGGAAACTGGATGACTGTGGCATTGATTATTGGAATCGAACTTCCGGTATTTTGTGAGGAGGACGTTAATAGTGGTTCCTTGTTATATGATATTGTGTAAATATATAATGAGTAATCCCTTAAGTGACGATAATATGAGTGCTGATGGTCAGGATTATCATCCTGTATGCTGTAATCGCAATGGTGCGATAATGACTTGTACTGCTTGCATGCAACAAAAGCATTTACGATGTGAGTGAATAGCGGCTGACTTGAAACCTCTGTTAGAGTCGCGATATATTTGCAAGGCATGTAGGTCAAGTAATACTGGGACAGTCGAGGATGAAACTGGGGACGGAGTTCGCGTTGATTCCGAATCTAACGAAACCGAACCTACCGGTATCAGTAATCAGGGTACTTTATTGGATGCGCTCACTAAAATGATAAGTAATCTCGAAAGTAAAATAGATACTCAAAGTACTAATCTTGCTATTCAAAATACCGAGATGAAAAATGAAATATGTGCTAATATGAAAGGTGATATGCGTACTCTTGAAAGTCAAATATGTACTAACCTTGAAAGTCAGATAACTGTTCAAGGTACTAAGCTTGAGAGTAAAATTGAGGTACAAGGTTTTAAGTTGTCTGAGAAAATAGATAGCGTTGTGAATGACATGAATGCGAGATACGACGAAGTACGTAGTGAGATCGCGAGTGTCTCCTCGAAAACCGAGTCTCTCGAATCCCAAGTGGAAAGTTTGCGCATCGAAGTTGAAAAGTTGCGTACTAACGCAACCGAACCTGAAGACAGGGAAACTTGTCTTAAAGAACCGATAGTGAGTAGTGAAGCTCAACCTTTCTCTACTTTTATTCCTGTAACCAGTTTGGGATTTCCATCCATGACTACTACCTCTGTAGTGACGACAAGTCAAGGTAAACCAGTGTACTCGCTGACTACTACGACTGGAACGAATATGCCTAGGATTTCGTCCCGTAGCGAGGACTTGTTTGAGAATAGGAGACGTGTCGATCAAAGTCGGATGTTGGGAAAGCGAACATGGCATGAGGAAGTGACCGATGGTGTTTTTCCTTTTAGGTCTGTTGTTGCCGTTTCAACGTCATCATGAACTGCTGCCATACCATGTGCTATATTAAATCTTGGATACGTTAGTCAATGCAGGTTCATGTGCTAAGATTATATCATAAATAGTAGCTTAATAAAACAATTTGGTTTTCAACCAGAACCACACAAAAACCAACTGCATCTGAAAGAAAAAATACTCAACTAATGCACGAGATATCTGCATGGATTATTCTTCCGTGCGTATATGAATGACATATTAATTGTATACAGTGGTGCGTAAGAAAGCATCCGTTATGCCATATAAGGACGTCTAGGATTGGATCACGCATTACGAAACTTGCGTACAAACGGATTCATGAAGGAACCAATATTATGTTCGGAAGCTATACCAGAGACATGACAATCAGTGATTCCGCCAGTCCCCCCCTGTAGGGGTGTTTACCCCCCAAAGTCTCGACAACACCCGAAACTTTAAAATTTTTGCTGTGAAAAATCGATAGAAACCGTACAAAACTTCATTTAGATCCTCCCAATTTTTACTTTACATTCCCCAAACTGAAAATCCTGGCAGAAACCCTGATAACAATTCTACAAAAAAGTAAGTTCTACACAGAAACGTAATACTGAAGACACGAGAAGCATTACGTGGTGGGCGTAATCCATAGTGCTGTTACCGCCGATAAAGTTCATTTTATCTATCTATTGGAAGCATTAACGTGGCTATCCAAAGCCGGGATTAAACTAGCACTATTACAAAGATGGAGCAACTATCAAATGCAAATCTTTACAACAATGAACGGATAATCAACATATGTTTCAACAGTAAATGGACAGTAATATCAACCTATAATATGTTGATAAAAATCATATGGCACGAGAGGTAGTGAAAAAGTGCTTGATATCTGCATTGCTGTGTGTCTTAGTTTCTACGTGCATGTCAGTCCAGGATTCATCCTGAGTACTTTCCTCTTCATTAGAAATTGCTCTTTGTATATCTGCGATCTAGTTCACCTGAGATATCGGTACTTCTTGATCCTGTCAAACTGTCTTTATCATTAAGTCTTCTTCCTGATGAAATACTTGATCATCTTGGGATCTGAGAAATTAAATCATCTTTGCTATCTGATACCTTGAGTAAGTGAAATCTACATTTGCGAGCAAAATGTTTATTCTTATTACAACGATAGCATGTTTTATTATCAGCAGGACACTTGTGATATGCGTGAAAAGTACCACAACGAGCACATGATTTGCGTTTGTTGCCATGTTGTCCCTTATTCGCAAACCTATTTATCTTTCTATTACCCTCTATGCATGGAGATATGATACAATTATTTACATAACAAGTATTTCCCATCTTTGGCTGATCTTACAGACACATCAACAAATGAATTTTATTGAGAGTTAAATCTTTTTCCTGTATTAATATCGTCTGATGGTGGAGATTGGCACTACCTATCACTAATTATTCCAGTAATCTTGCTTGAAGGTTTGAACCAAAATCACAAGGATCAGCTTGAACTTTAAGTAGTAGTACAAATTGTACGAGAGGTTGATTCTGCGCTTGCGTTAACGTGTAAAAAATTAGTCGATCCTTATTTACGCTGTTTTCTTATTTATCCAAATAGATGATCTTGTACTTTTCTTATTCTCTCCATGAACCATTGTAAATATGTTCCGATCATGTTCCACAGTTCAGTCCAAATTCTTAATATTGTTGCCGCAGCCATAGTCCATATGTGGGTCTCGTCAAACATACTCTTTTCTTCTCTAATTGTCTATTGTGAGTTCAGATCTTGTATCCTCGTTGCCATTATTACTATTCTAGCCCTATATGTATTTGTAGTATATATTGATAATCAATTATAAGACCGAAATGAATATTCCTTAACTATTTATTATATTAAGGAACCCATACAATATGTGATCATTACAATAGTATATCGACAAGTGCACTCATAACCAAGACATCATCAATCATTGTTGTACATACATTATTCATATATTGTTATCCCAACAACTTCCTAGATTATAATTGCGAAGTTTTATCAATTATTGGTAAGAGGAACAAAATCGCCGATAGACTAAGCAGATCATCTGCTTATTTCACAACCGAAAAACACTTTACAGGACAGCTCTTCTTATTAATGAAAACAATGCAGAATGAAAATATGCTCTCAAAAATGATCCACAGTTTGGAGAGATTTACTAATAAATAGTAATAAGCGAGATGAACGATTAGGTGATAAACGAGAGTCGAAACCAGTACAATCTTGTTCAGTTAAGGTTTTCACAAAATTGGAAGCAGATTGGAAGCTATGGATTCTGTTATTAATTCAGTTGAATTGTTCAGATTACATAACAACGGAATACTAGAATTACCAGAAATTGTCATAACATCACTTTGGTATAAAACGCACTTATGCTACAGAAAAACGTAACATACATTAGAGAAACATAAAAAGAACATATTTAGGTATATCAAAACCTGTCAAAGATGTATGGAGATAAACCCAAATTTATTTGGAATTCAAACAGAAAATAAAATAACAGCAGATAAACCGCTGCCATTGATAGCAATACCCATCTTCCAAAACCTACCCAGATCCAAATCGATTAAGTGCAGTCTGTCAATAGCAGGTGTATTTTACATAAATCATTTACCAATTTACAGAACAGTCGTATATTAAACACACAGCAACACCTTATCATCCTCAGAGCAACTGAGTTGAAGATACAACAAAAAAAATTGAAAGAATCCTTATAATCTTGTGCAGTAAGGTAGATGAAACTTGCATTAATCAACTGACTGTAACTGCTAATTTCCTAAACCAAACTGTTACTCTGTACCACGATTGCGCTTTGAATGAAACTTTCATCAACATACCACATTCTGATACATTTAGCAAATTATGCAAGCAGATGACAGAAGCAGAATCGATCATAGAGCAAAAGAAGAAGCACAAGAAGGTATTGTAAAGTAGAAAGAAGAAAGCTTAACAAGCACAAGACGAGTTGAAATTAAAAGTTGACCTAACAGAAGCTCTATAGGCACAGAAGTACATTGGAATGTCAAATTTCTAAATTTCGCGATCTATCAAAGGCCACATGCAATAATAACCCATGAATTCAATGACAAGAGAACGAAACTAATCCTTCAAACCAATCAGATAACAAAGGAAACTTTCATAAATTTAATCGCACTGCAGACAAAAACTTTTAACTCTTTATTAACACAAGCTGAATTAATGTACGGAAACCCACTGATTAATTTGTGGCAGGGAAGAAACTTAAAATTTCACCTATGCACTCTGTATAAAGTGGGAAACATCAGCCATAGACCTGTATTTTAATCAGTGGGGTAAGAGGCCAAGATAGGGAACTAGAAGCCCGCACTAATAGTTAATAGTATCATTGACAGTGGTAGTTTTAACTTCCATATAAAAAGAATGCCTACAAGACGTATTTAAGAAACTTTTACGCTTTATATATATATAATCATAATAGTAACCTTATTTATCTACAAATTCTGAATTCATATCCGACTTGCGTAGAACTTTTAAACATTATTCAACTGGCATACGTGCAATGGACAACAGAATAGCTTTCACATTTGTATATAGAAAAACGAATAATCGTTAAACAGCGTTATTAATTTAAAATATTTTATCGAATTCTTTGAAGAACATTATTCCCTGATTTTTTAATGCGTTTGAAATTAGTCGATGAAACTTCATTTCGTTTAAAATTTAAGACTGCAAAGTCGTATCAAGAACCGTCTCAGGAACCAGCGAGGAAAAATTATTGGTTTGAAATTGTAAATTATAGGATTTACTTCTTCAGGCGAACATGACCAATTTAGAGTTAGTAGGATCGGTTTCTTATCAGAGATCTCCTGACTAAACATAAATTTCAATTAATTTATTAGGAATGTAATCAGGACTAATTTCTCAATTGGAGGTCTTTTGTCCGCATAAATTGAAGCCTCTATTTTCTCACGATCTTAAAATGTACGATAGTCATAGCAGAATGAAACGTTTTAGAGAAGTCATGGCCCATGCCTGTTGTTGATTATTTTACACAATTTAACATAAAAATAATCTCAAATACTGAACGACATATTTTAGTAGTTTCATCATGTTACGAAACCCGCTACAATTTCCGTATTTTTTGGCCTACTCAATACTGTACTGGGTCTGCCAAAAATGTATACACTCTTTAGAACATGCTATATGGGTTATACGCTCCTGAATTGCATTGACTATAGGCAATGCAAAACACATTCTAAAATTGTATTAGATATTCGAGAATGTCCATGAAGTGCTATGATGATGGAGGCAGGAGTATGGAACTGAACCATCAACACGTCTAACCACTGCTTGCCTTCGCGATAAGTTTGAAAGGCATGGAACAGTGAATGCTGTGCATCAGGGAAGATCAGGCCGACCTCGTACAGCCGTCTTCTGTTCAGGTGTGAAGCCCATTTACACCCACAGCACGGAAATCAGCACAACAATGTGCACGTGAAACAGAAATGAGTAGCACAAGCATACGTCGTATTTTGCTCTGTGCACTACGTCGTATTTTGCACAGAGCAAAATGGGAAGTTTACATTCCACAGCTGTTACACTCGGTGAATGAGGATGACACAGACAGAAGAATGCAGTTTTTTGAATGGTTCCTTTCTCAGGTGGGAGATAATGAGCATTTTGTTTACATAGTGGTGTGATGAGGCAAGTGGAATGGTTCATCGGCATAATTGTGTGTACTGGGTTCTACAAAATCCGCATGTTCATGTCGAGCAAGCGGTCAAACCTCCAGGGGACATTGTCTGATGTGAAATGTCATCAAGGGGACTTACTGAATTTTTCTTTTTTGACGATACAGTTATTGGCCAGGCTTACTTGGAGATACTGGACACATTAATTTTACCATCCATTCGTGCACTGTTTGTTGATGATCCATTTTACATCTAACAAGATGGCGTCCCGTCACACTTTCATCATGATATGCGCGCCTATCTGGATAACATTGTACCAGGGTACCAATTTAATATTGTATTTGCGAAATGTTTAAGCAACGCAATGCAATTTCATTGACTAGAAGTTGCTACGCGTTTGCCGCGAGCTTGGCGACAGAATTAAATATTGTACTTAGTACGCCTTCGCAAAGGGAAATTTGCGTCTTCTTATGGCAAACTCATAGCAAACAATATATATGTTTTAGCCAATAGGCAGCTTCGTTATAAACTTTCGATACAGACTGGCAGCCAATCAGACACTTCTAACGCGCTCACGTGGAGTAAGCAAGGAAAATGGCGTCTGTTTTTAATGATGTTTCTGAATTATGTTAGTGTTTTAATAAAGATGTTCTCACGTAGCATTATAATGCAGATTTACAGCAATTTAATAATCATTGAAAATGTGACGGTGATCGATATTTAGTTAGATACTCCTCAGACTCAATCAATTGGTAAGAATATGTTAAGTGATTTACATAGAGTAGTTTTAGCTTATCTAAAGATATATTATTTACTCGGTTTATAACTTAACATAATAATATGTTAGGTTAGCGTAGGCCATTATGGGGTCTAGAGGAGTATCTAAAGTTCTTTCCTGAAGGAATACTAGCAATTAAACCATAGGTTATTAAAACTATTTCCAATTTATCACAAACAAACAGAAAAGTTCCGCTGCCCTTCAAATACATGAAATTATGTTTTCTCCTGTTAAAAAGTCAACCTTTGCATTTATATACTCGCTCTACATGAGCAATATCCCCTTTCTCTTCTCGGTTCAGCTTTAATTTGTACATCGTTTTGGTACCTGTACGGTAAAGATTATGATATCAGACGCACCATGTGTGTAGCAATAAGAGGCTAGAATTTCAGATAACAACACATTAAATCCCCGTGTATAAAAGAAATTCGGTTTGCTATTTTGAAACGGAACTGAACCTAAACTTAAATCAGTACTGCGTAAGCAGGATCAGTTCTCGTAACCACTCATTTAAGTGGTCTTACAAGTGATCAACATCCCAATATGATTAATTGTTTTAAAACTCGAGCGTCAATTGATTCAATAGTTCAATCTCTCCATGAAGTCAGCTCAAACAGATTCGGAATTGTTACAAAAATCACGGACAGTAAATTGAATG
>JAGDQP010013271.1:780-17310 GCA_022664845.1 Lepisma saccharinum | reverse complement strand
TATATATATATATATATATATATATATATATATATATATTTCGTTATGCAGCTTTCGATGTTTACACTGGAAGTTTTGGTTACTCTTCTCTGTGATTTCAGATACATTGAATTAAATTTGCTTTATTGTCATATTCGGCTCAGATCGGGATGAGGTAGGCAGACGATGGGGGAGGTATTGGCCAGGGCCGTTCATAAATTATCATCCCGGCATCGCAGTTTCAGGTGCATCATATTAACGAGTTGAATTTTATTTATGACCTTAAGACATCTAAAGCTCAGGCCGGGATAGGGGAGGGGAAAGGATTCTGGAAGGTGTCGGCCAGAGCCTATGTTGAAGGTGCCATCCCGGTATTTGCCTGGTGTGACTAAGGGAAAACAGTCAGGATGGTCGGCCGCTGGGATCGAACCCACGACCTCCCGATTGCTACGCCAGCACTCTACCACTGAGCTACGGCGAGTCAGTATCATAATAACGAAGTTTTTGAATTTGCGACTGAAATCACACGAACTCATTGGACCGAATATCCGAAGCAGACCGAGTAGCCGTGGGGTCTAAGGCGTTAGGCCAACGACGTGAAGGTTCCGGGTTTTAATCCCGGCAGGGGCATGGATGTTTGTTCATTTTAACTAGGTGTCAAGGATCAAATCGTGACGGGCCGAAGTCAAAAATAACTAGTCTGCCCTCTATAAAATAAAGTATACCAAAGATCCAGATTTCGGATCCGAGTGTCGGATATCCGAACCATCCCTAGTATGAACATATCAGTTTATTATTTGTGTAATAATATGAATAAAATCTCACATTAAATTTTGGCGGGTTTTTGAATTTTCATTTATTTGTGGCCTTCAGGCAATTTACACTAAAGCCAGCAAAGGGTAGAGAAAGGTACAATCACGTGCTTTGCATAGTGTGAAAAAAGAACTAACAAGTAACACTATTTCAAGTGGACACTCAGATCTAGAACAGGTATACATATTTAAAATCAGCATAAAAAACTGAGTTTGTATGTAAAATATTAGGTGCCATTGACCAGTGTTTGAAGAGAAATTGTTGATCCTATAGTCAGATAAGGTAAGATAAAATGAATGTTATGGGCTGTAAGAGCACTATGGCGTACGCCCTTCCCGTCCAATAGTCAGATTCTTCTCTGTGGAGAGTGATATAAAAGGGTTGAAATACTATTATACTTTTAAATTGCTGAATAAAATGGAAAGCAAATACATAGTAATGGTTACTGGGTGGAATGCGCTTCCATGTGAAGGGTATATTCTTCATGGCCGCCATCTTGAAGTCCGCCACATTGAATCTCGATTGATTGTCTTAAATGGGAAGGGGGTCGTGAAATATGTAATTCTGGACTAGAATTTTACCAGAAATACGTTTCTGAAGTCAGTTTTTCCGAAAATGCAATATTATGAGAGACGTATGTGACGCTACCATGGGGGTAACAATAAAATAGCCTAGAAACACCCATTTCCTCTCGAAATTACGACGGAAATGAAACAAAATGGATACAAATTGCTCCTGAGTATAGTGCCCTATTGATATGGATTTGTACGCATTTGGGTTTCATTTCCGTTGTTATTTCAAGGCAAAATAGGTGTTTCCAGGCTATTTTATCATTATCCCAAGCTAGCGTCACACACTAATATCTCTCACATTATTACATTTAGAGGAAAACTAACATTTAGAGCAGACAGTAGCCGATCACTCCAGTATCATTACGTAGAGCTCAAGAGAATTTGAACAAAATTCGTTTGCAAGGACTAAATGCTACAGTTCATTATTAAACTTCACTAAAAAATCTCTAACTGTGCGAAGGTTCTTTTTTTTAATCTGAAACCATGTTATTTTTTGACAATGGGGAAAGGGGATCAGATTTGTGCTTATGTAAGATTCACTTAAAAATATTTTAGTGTAAACTTATAAACTTAAACATTTTTCTGGACTACAAAACAATGAGAAAAAAATTGAATAGTCTTAATTAACTACAGGAAATATGCTTGGTTTCGCTTGCAAGGAAGGAGGGTGACTAAAATGACTTAAAAGGTGCTTACGTAATACTTGAACGTCCCCTGTGTTGTAGAACATAATTCAAATGCTTAGGGTTTATATTTGAGTCCCCTCCGTTTCCTAGTTGATAACGCGCTTGACTTTAGCGCGAGCGCTCCCGGGTTGTCGGTGAGGGTTCAAAATTTCGGGGTTGACCCAGCATCGTGAGGACAATTGGGGAGCTACTGGAATAAAAGAAGGAGAGGACTGTGGTAGGAAAGTCAAGGATACGAAGAGGCGTTAGTTACTCTTACCCTTTACTTGAACGTAATACAGCCGTCTTAGGGAGCTGTCGCACCACCAAGTTTAGTTTAGGATCTATATGTCTGTACGTATCCTTTCACAAAATTCTTAAAGACTAAAAGGACAACTAAGAACTTCAGTTCCTCTCAGCCTGAATGCTTTTAGTTATATAAGGCTTTCAACATATTAAACAACTAGATTGGAGGACATTTTTTTCTAGGTAGGCTCATTCACAGAGCAATCAATTGTTTGGGACAAAAAGAACAAAATCAGTACGCAATATCTTTAACTTACCACCACTGTAGGAAACTACCGATGACCCAGTAACAATAACTGCCAGTGACAAGAGGCATAGAACCGCAATTATTTTCAAATGAGCCATATCTGTGAACAAATCAGAAAATAAAAGTTAATCCAAAGCAGAATATTGTAATAACAAATAAACAATAAAACTAAACTTGATACAATGTTGTAGCTTCTTTTGGCAACAACAAATGTACGTATATCAAGTTTATTTTCAACAACCCAAAGCCACTAAAGTAGCTGAAGTGCGGCTGCTAGCATTCGCTTGCTGGGACAGACGGATTATGGAAGAACGTTAGTCAAACATGGCTTGCACCTAGAAAGATCTTGGGTTTGAATTTGATCAATCTTGAGCTGCATTGGTTTAGGTTTGCGATCATAATGCTAAATGTCTATTTCACAGTTCAACAAACGTATTAAACATTTTAGATTCAAACAGACGAAATCTTTCCTTGTACTGCACAAAAAATGTATGGTGTTTTGCTTCGCGCATTGAGACAATTGGTTGTCGTTCTTCAAAATAGCATTATTCCTGTCCAGAAGACTGTATGCGCACTCAAACAGAAAGTTCTTAAACCGAGCGGCCGTAGCTCAGTTGTTCGAATGTTGGCTTCGCATTCAGAAGGTCCCTGGACAGATACCAGCTGCTGACCATCCTGACTGAAGCCTTTTCTAGTTGTTTCTCAGTCATACCTCCAACTTCAGCCCTGGGCACATCCTCTCCCCTACTCTACCCTGTCCTGAGCCATACATAAATTCAACAGATAGTTAGTTATTTTCGTTTCGTTAACTTTTTTTCTTCTTCTTCAAAACGATGACCATGAAGTGGACATATTTAACAACAAATCGAACCACTCTTCTGTCGGTCTTAGGGACAGTCAACTTAAGCCAACATTAAAATAGTTAAGTTGAAAACTACAAAAACCTTCATAGTACTTGCTGCAATATTCTCATAATTTGTTTCTAAATTCATGTCTCACAGCAATGCAGCTAGATAAAATTTATTGTTTTGCAGCTAGCAACAAACAAAACGTATAAAACAGAAGTAGCGATAGTAATGTCAATCTAGTCGTTGCCATGCTAAATATGATTTAGAGGCATCTTGAGGCTGGGATAGGATAAAGGACATGTGGGAGTCGACCAGAGCTCAGTTTTGAAGGTATCATCCTAACATTAACCTGGTGTTATTGACAAAAAGTTCAGTCAAGATGGGATCAGCCCTAAAATCCTAGCAATAGCGAGCGCTTTACCAACTCAGCTATGCCGCTTGGTGCACACTGAACATAAAAATTATATCAAGATTTAATGTTTGAAGTAGAAAACTGTACCTGCTCTGCAGAGCATCAATTGGGAATTATATTATTCTTTTACATTCTTTCTGTTAATATTATTCTAAAAAGAATCTTTACATAATTTAGAGTTACACTATGGGCGATATTACACTATCAAGCTTGCTGATCAGTTTTCTCGACAAGTTTGCTGTCGAGGAAGCTCGAGTATAATTTGTGCTATTACACTATCGAGCCGCCGCAAGCATGCACCTTGTGGTGGAAGAAAGAGAACTCCTGAAGGATATGCCCGTCGCGGAGGTTCTGCGAACCCCGGAACTTGCGGCGGCCCTCAGAGAGTTAACTCAAAAAGTTTCAAACAATCATAAAAAGAAATTTAGAAATGGCGTGGACCACCCACCTTAGGAAAAACAAATAACAATACAAGAGAAGATGGCCCGACTGACTGGCGTGTGTGCGCGTTCGCGAGGCCGCGACGACCGCGTCTACCGTGAATCGGACTTATGAAAAAAAAAACAGCAGGGACATGAATAAATGATCCTGCCGGAACCCGGTAGAAGAGCGCCTTGTGGCGGAATCCGTAACAAGAGACGCTCGTGAAGTGATAAATGTGAAACTATTTGGTGATGGGGAATTAAGAATAAATGTGCAAGTGTAACTAAATTAGTGGTAACGATAATTACGCTAACTTTTGGAATCCAGAAGGAAGCGATAGTGCAGAAGTGTGAGTGTGGATGAGTGAATGTGAAAGAAGGAATAATAGTGCAAGTAGTGAGAACAGAAGAAGTGATAGGATACTTCAACCTACAGAGAACTACGATAAAAACCAGTGCCAGAAGAATGGAAGTGGATACCAAGGAGGGATAGCGAAAAAACTTTGTGGCTTTAACATCAAACCCACGCGCACCTTACCTTACTAACTCCCTTCTTTTGTACTTACAAGAATTGAGAATAAGAAGAAAAGAAGAAGAAGCTCAAGTCTATGTTTGTGTCGTCTGTGTTGTCCATGTGATGTCTGTACTTGTGTAAATGTATTATGTAATCTTTGTTCTATGTTTTTTACAATAAATGAGGATATAGTAGATAGGGTTCCCCCCCAAGCAAATAAAAATAGTTCCAGCAAACAAGGCCAGGAGAACATTCTGGACGCCTGGCAAAAGCCCGTCCCGCAACCCCAGAAGTCTTAGACTGATGGAATATAGGAGCTTCTTGGAATGCCGGAACTCCGGCAATCCAAGAATCTCTAGGGACATGCCTGCCCCAAGGCAAGAAGATCAAAACGGATCGTACTGCACGACCCTGAAAGTGCATAACTTGACTTGTGTTAAGAATACAAAGAGGCAGGGGTGGAATGCGGGTCTCCAAAATAATAATAAAAAAAATATCGAGCTTGCTGATCAACTTCCTCAACTGTATTTTCCCACTTGGCGTCGAGCAAGTTTAGTTTGTCCAAATGATGTAATGTTTGTTCGATAAACCTCCCTTTGAGCAGGCTTGACGGATTTTTTGCTATTACACTGTCGAGTTTGTTGATCTGCTTCCTCGCCCAAGACTTCTCGATGAGTAAGTTCGTCAGCCTAAAGGCGCTATTGCACTGGCGAGCTTGCTTATCGAGGAGGCCCTGGTGTGGAAGATGATTAACAAACTCGACAGTGTAACATTAAGTATCTTAGCGCACAGTCAGTGTATAAACAAGGATCATACAACTTTTTGTTGTCCGCGGAACGCATGTAGAAGGGCTTTCCAGATTACAAAACTTGGGTAAAATTTATTTTTATACGGGTCAGTCTAGTAACTTTGGACTTCGACCCGTCACGATTCGCCCTTTAGCCATTAAGACCCACACCCATGCCCCTGCTGGGACTCGAACCCGGGAACTTCGAGTCTTTGGCCTACTGCCGTAGACCGCATAGTTACCCGGCCGGCTTTCCAGATTACAGTCCTCTAGTTGGTCCACCAGCAGTGTCCAACCTCTTTCAGTTGCAGTGCCAAATTGGACTGGTAACATTTTATTCACGAGCTGCTGTTGTTGAAAGTATAAAATATTCGTACTTTATTTAGTTAGAAATCAAACACAAAAGATATTAACTTCTCTAAGATGAAACAATTTTCGAACGGGAGTCGCAAATAGCATTTAGTTAAGAATCAACATAATCAAGGAAAATTACACGCAATGAATCTTTGTATTTAGAAGAGAATCACGTCTCAGAGTCTCTTTAGAATTCTACACTCTTAGAAAAAAGTATATTCTACATTCTTAGCATAAAAAGTTTCTCTGCTATTTTGCGTTGAAGATATCCATTCTCAACCAGATATCATTATGAAATCAGCAGTGAACAGCAGTTGACGTGCACATTAAATTAATATTGTCATTCTACAATATAAAAGTAGTGTCACTATTTAAAGTAGACTCTATTTTTCAGAATAAAAACTAAAATTTATAAATTTTCCCTGTATTATTTTTTAAGAATTCTCTCAGAGATGTTAAACGTAAAACATTTGTGGACTGCAGGTTGGACAAACCTGGTATAAACTATTGTCCTTTCCATGAGATAAGGGCACGGAAGTATCTCTTAAATCTTAGACATCATTCTGGCATTTATTTGGTGTGACTCTTAAGAACCAGGGAATCAGAGTGGTTATGTGTAGTGTGAACAGAACTCCAACAAAACCACCTTCCCATGTTAATAAGTTTGCAACTTTGTCTACTAGATAGGTAAAGCCTGTAAACGGCGTATAGGGATTATGGAGGTAACGCTCCACATATTCTCGACCTACGGTACGAAGTGAAGTGGGGTGGTCAGTCCCATGCCTTTTCCTTCACAAGGTGCCCAGTAGCAACAAGGACACTCTGATAAGAGACCGAGGGCACCTCAGAGCGCCAGGTATGGGAACACTGCGAGGAAAGTCTCCAGCATCCTGGCCGGGATTTGAACCCGGGGAACCCGATTCGTAGTCAGACGCGTTACCACCTTAGCCACGAGGACTCATATTGGTGATGGTAGTATTTCTATTTACATTTATGAAACTAGGCAGGTAGCTAAGGACTCAGTTCGTAATATCTCTGCAGGATGGCGTATCTTGACGTGCATTCTTCTGGGACAGCGAAGAGTTTCGGGCCCTAGTCTAACGGTATTCGCCTGGTGAAACTAAAAGAAATTCCAGAAAATTTCGTTCGGTATCTCATTCCGATTTATTTTTTTATTCTAATTTTAGATAAAAGTATTTTTAAAACTTCATGTTTATTTTGCAAATAATGAATTTTGCTAAAGATTTAATTTTATTTATCGTTTCCATGGATGTCGTGCAGGCAGGGGCCCGAGTAAATTGCTTTGTCCAAGGGTCAACAATGATGTTAAGACAACCCTGCACAGGAGACAGGTAGATAAGGCCCCTAATAGAGTCAATAGCCCGGGTCCCCGAAATAGCTTGATCCAGCACTGGTTTCATTAAGGTTAATCTAAAGCAACGATCTCCAACAAAAGATGGCAGCACTACCACCGTATACGTTAATGTAGTTTTGTCGTTGCACGAAATGTTCCTACAAATTCAAGCCTAGAGATTTCTAACTTTCAGGGAAGAAAGTTTATAACCAATTGAAGAGTTCGATCAATGCCGATCTTTTATTTTTATCTTGTTGAAATCGTTTGATTGTTGTGAATATCAAAACCTGTAACACTGAAGCTCCTTTAACAATGAAGAAAAATGAAAATAAAAAATCGGCATTGATCGAACTCTTGAATTGGTTATGAACTTCCTTCCCTGAAAGTTTGAACTCTCTTTAACCTTGAACTTGTAGGAGCAGCATTGAAATTTCGAGCAACCATAAAAATACATTATACATATACGGGAATAGTGCTGCCATCTTTTGTTGGAGATCGTTGCTTTACATTAACCTTAATCCAGCCCCAGAGTAGATTAACTAAGCAACATCATTAATGAAGAGAATGAATACGTGGAAATAGGACATCTTCAAACTAATGTTTTTGCGAATGTGGGATTCATGAAAATTTTAAAGTATCAAAACATGAAAACTACTAACCTGTACAGTCTTGAACTTCGACACAGGTTTGACCGCCTCGGAGTCGTTGAGAGTGCTGATTCTAGCTTGATCCTTTACTTATATACTGATCTACGAGCCGCTCCCCGGAAAGTTTGACATCATCATCCTAGAATTGATTCCATGGATACGTATTCTCTTTCGATAGTTCATACATTACCATATTAGGTAATTCAGAAAAGTGCTAGGAAGGGAAGTTTTCAGGGTCGGATTACAATTATTGCGGATCAAATGACCACAATTCATCCTTGGGTGAGGGGAACGAGAATTCCGGTTTAGGTGTAATCACTAGAGAGCGGATTTTAAGGTGCAGCACCTTTTCTAAAAATGTAGCTTAAAAACAACCAAAGTTCAAAATATGTATTTCCGGGCATAAAACGAACTGAAATAAACGCACTGTGTTGCACCTTTTCCGTGAATATTGCACCTTATTTGCTAGATTAATAAAATTTCCCCCTTTTTTACTTCTTTTAACCTTCAGCACCTTTATTGTCCCTTTTTTCTATCTTTTTTTTAAAAAAAATATACAGAACAATACATTTTATTTTCAATCTGGTTTACACATAATTATTCCATTAATTTAGACGCAATCTTAGGCGACACAATGGCAACAATAACGGCGCAAACAGTCAATAAATATTGTTCTGAATATACGACAAAGAGCTATAATTTCCTTTCGTCTTCCAAAACTCCGCGATAGAAGAAAAAAAGGCTGTTTATTCCTAGTACCATTGTTGCGCATGCCGTCGAGGTTTCGTGTAGAAAGAATGTTCTGAAAAAGAAATCGAGCTCTTTATTCGCACTTTGGAGTTTGAAGTCTTTACCTTTGCTTGGTTCTGTAACAATCTGAACCAGAAATTATTATTCTCAATAAAAGCATAGCATGCCAAAGATAAAGAAGGAAAAGTTGCGTAAGCTTGCAGCAGTTGTACAAGTTTATGAGATTAAATAAAACAATTTTTGCAATTAAGGTAAAAATGGGTTGGAGGGAAGCAAAAGCGGACCCCAATTCTTTTTGGCTTGATTCTCATAGTATGTGACGAGACAAACAACACGGTACCAAAATTTTTGAAATTGTACCGGGGGAACACGGGTAATTTTGCAGTGGAAGTTCAGAAATCGAGGATAGGGAGCTAACCGGGCCCCAATTTGTTTGCTTAATTCTTGTAGTGTGTGAGAAGACAAACACGACGGTACCAAAAAAATTTAAATTGCACCGGGTGAACATGGGTAATTTTGCAGTGGAAGTTCAGAAATCGAGGAGAGGCCAAGATTTTAACAATATTTGCTGGTTTTGAATAAAGAATGTTCATGTAACTCTATACTATAGCACTTAAAAAAGATATCCTTCTTTGCACCTTTTTGAATGATTTATCAGCACCTTTTATTACCTTTTTCCTACCACATTTTTGCACCTTAAAATCCGGTCCCTAGTAATCACTGTTGCTTGGTTACATTATTTCCCTTGTTAAACAACCACAACTGGGTTATTTCTGGCGTCGATTTCCTTTGCATTTCTTCATATAAGGAAAAGTTAGATGTTTCTGAAGCAACTACATTGCTTTCTTTTTCTTGTCTTGCTGTTACCAAGCAATCATTTTACAAAGCAACTTAAGATTTACAACCTGAACCTCTCGTAACCATGGTTGCTATTGTAGGATAAATATAAAATTTGGGAGGGAAAAGGTCAGTCCAACCCTAATTCCGCCACAATATTTCAAAATATTTATTTTTCCAACACGAAAGGTCAGTTACAGACACGCATTAAAACTTTTGTCCATGGGTGTATAAAGCACTCGAAACTAACTCAATATGTACGTACAGCTTAACAGAGTGGTCTAGATCCGAAATGTATTTTGCTGTTTTAGCTGTGTGGCTTATAAGGAGAAACCAATGCTCATGAGAAACAAGTAAACCTTGCATGTACGCTCGTACCCATTGCGCCCAATACGCTCCCTATGGGACAACATTGTAAGGCTCGGACACCTCCGGAATTTCAGAACCCGTTACACCGAACAAGATAATTCGGAAGGCTCTGAGCATGTCTAGCCAGGACCTTTTCAACAACACCATAACCACAACCTTGTCATTCATGACTATCATGAGAAGTATTCTTTTGACCCCAACAAACGGACGAACCCAGCATTCGCCTGGTGAAACTCAGACCCTAGAAAACTTCAGACCAGATAGTCCGTCGTGGGGGTTCGATCTCTCGTACCTAGCCAATACCGATTTAAAATCCACGACGTTACTGTCTAGAGTACGGACACTGGGTAGAAATCTATGAGAGTCACGAGGTATTTTGCTAGAATACTACATCATAGTTTAATACTATATCTCATTTGTTCTGAATCCGTGCCAAATTGTTCAATTAAATTTAGAATTTTCCCCTTAAAAGTTTCCGAGAAATCTTTGGTGCACGAACCTAGTACCAGACACAATTTTGACTAGATGATAACATCAATTGATTTGTGCTGTAATAATTGGAATTTATGCCTTTCAAAATTTAGAGATTTTTCTTTGAAATTATACGCAATTGAAGACCTTTTGTTTTTTGTATTTCGTCGTCGTCGTCTCTTCTGTTCGTCGATATCTATGTTCCAAGGGCTATCCACTTGCACAACATTACATCCTAACTCAAACTAAAAACAAATACTTTTTTTTTAATACAAAATAATTTCGGCTGAATAGAGAACATTCCAAGTCCTTAGACTGCTTTTTCTCTCTCCTGAAAAAAAAAAATATTCCGGTCGATTTAGGATGTTTTGGAATTCAGTCTTCAATTCTTTTGAGCTGGATTTTATCGTCCTTTTTTTATTAATGCTCAATCTAGTCTAGACTCACAAGCAGACATACTAATGAGGAAGAAAAAAACATTATTTTTTTCTTCTTTCATGTTTACAGTGTCAAAGTATCTGCACATGCAAATTTTGGCAACTGGCAACTTTGGGGGATATCGATGATATAAAAGTCAGATTCTTGTTTCTAAAGAGTGATAGAAAAGTGTGGAAACACCCGTATAATTTTTAATTGCTGAAAGAAATGGAAAGCAAATACACAGTAATATCTGTTAGAGAGTTTGTTCATCATGGCCGCCATCTTGAAGTCCGCCATATTGAATCATTCTTAAATGGGAAGATGGTCGTGTAACGTGTCTATCTGGGTTAGAATTTCACGACAAACACGTTTCTGATGTAAGTTTTGCGTAAATGTATTATTGTGAGGGAAAAGCCTATATGACACTCGCCTGGGCTAATGATGTAATATCCTTAAAAAAAAAAATTCGTTTTGAATTAACAAAGGAAATGAAACCCAAATGCATACAAATCCATATCAATAGGGCACTGTTGCCAGGAACAATTAGTATGCGTTTGGGTCTCATTTCCTTCGTTATTTTAAAACTTTTTTTTTTTTTTTAGGATATTACATCATTAGCCCAGACGAGTGTCATATAGGATTTTCTCTCACAATAATACATTTACAGCAAAACTTACATCAGAAACGTGTTTCTCGTGAAATTCTAACCCAGAATGACATGTTACACGACCCTCTTCCCATTTAAGAAAATCAATTTAGATTCAAGATGGCGGACTTCAAGATGGCGGCCATGATGAACAAACCCTCCAACAGGTAGCGCCTTCCACCAAGTATCCATTACTGTGTATTTGCTTTCCATTTCTTTCAGCAATTAAAAAATATAAGGGTGTTTCCACACTTTTCTATCACTTACCAGAAACAAGAATCTGACTTTCATATCATCCATATCTCCCATAGTAATTGCCCTCGTGTTGCTAAAACTTGCATGCGCAAATACTTTAACATTCTAAACATGAGATAAGAAAAAAAATCATGTTTTTTCTCCCTGCTTGTCAGAGGACCGATTCCGCGTCTGATGCGACCACGTCACTTGCGACCATGGAGAGAAAACCAGTTAAAATGCGTCAGATGCGACCAGAAAATAAATGTTGTTCTTATTTTCTTATTTATTTTTAACCAGCTGCGACAGTTGCGACCATATTATTTTACCGGTGAAGAGGGGAAGGGGTCAGGGTGAACAATCAGATTTAGGGCCGCTTCGTTCCTCCTCATTTTTCCTCACGTGTTCATCAACTGTGAAAAAGTACTTGCTTCGGCCCACCCTTCTAAAACTAGCTTTTTTCCATCTTCCAAAAGTTCAAACTCGTCCTGTCGAAGGTATGTAATGCCGCAGGGGCTGAGTGTCTAGGACCAACAACAAGGGGTTAGTAAGATGGAGCTTATCACTTCATCTGGGATGAGCTTGTCTGAAAATTGCCACCTGTGTAATTTGTGTGATCTTTTCCTTGATGGTGAATGACTTCTGAAAATATCTAGATATCCAAAGCACGACCTGTTTAACTGTTTGACTTTACTACTTTGCACGTAAATCATTAAACTTCAGCAGTAGAAAATGCGCTTTACCATAGTTACAAACCTACGCTGAAATTTTAGTTATAAAGGTAATAATAATAATAGACCACTAATGGGCTTATCTTGTAATTGAGAAGCAGGTTCAGTCCTGGTTCTGAAGACCTAGACAGATTTAGTACATTGAAGCAGGAGAACCATATCAAATTCCTCCGTTACTTATTGTTGCTAATTATTATTAAATATTGAATGCAAAATGGTGTCTGTGTTGTATGTGAAATGTGTTTGTAATCTTAATAAAAACATAATTATTAGATGCTGGTAAAGAAAAATACACTTTGTTTATAATAATTAATCTAGTGGTTATAGTCTAGAATTCGATTTGGCACTCTAAAATTTAATTTTCAAAATGGTAAATAAAGCTTCCTAGAAATATAGTTTCCATTATAAATAGTTTGTGATAGTGTGATTGGTGAATAATAGGTGGACCCAATAATTTTAGAATTGAGTTTAAACACACTGCAAAAGTAGAAGCTGTTACATTAGTTGAGCAAGAAATATTAACAGAAGAGAAATAAATTAATAAATAAAACATACGAAGTTCGCAGTAATAAACCAATCAGTTCTATCAGAGATATTTCAGAATGTTCCAGAAATGTTATTTTTTGTTGTAATTTAGAATTACTGGTACTCAAATTTGGTAATAGACCACGTAATATTTTGGGGGCAGGCCCTTCTCGTACAGCCCACCGAACCACACCAGCGGGCGATGCAAGCAGGGTGAAAGAGGTTATCGTACAATTAACAGTCTAGACCTTTAACAATTGTATTCGTCCAGATATATAAATTATTGCTCCCATATCTAGGACATCCTGCATATTTTTTCTTTATTTTTTTTTTCTGAAATCCTTCAATTGTGATATGAAAAAAACAACGTCATTGCATACTTCATTGGAGGTATCAATACACCGAGCCATAGGATCTAAGTTGTTCGCTGTCACACGAATTGTCTGAATCCTCTGAAGAGGGACGAAGGTACGTTTATTCCGACACCAATAATAATAATAATAATTGTTACTTCAGTTATAGTCAACACTTCACCTAAAAGAGGCCCATGCCTTCTACAACTATACAACTGTAAATAAAAATTTTCCCCTTAAAGTAGTATTCCTTGCAAAGAAATTATGTGTGGATTTAAAGATCCTGTCGATTTATAAGAGCAAAGAACAACGCTAAGAAAAATGACAATCTTACAAGTTTAACAAGGAACTCATTTTTTAGCTCATTTACTAATGAATTCAATTAGAAAAGGTATGTAAATTGATTCCCCTGCGGCAATCTTGAACTGCGGGTCCCATCTTATATAGCCTCGCTGCTGAAAATGACGTTAATACAAACCAAACCGAACATACTTCTCCGCTGAAACAATGCGTGTACCCAATGAATGAAAGGGTTGCGCCTTTCATCTTGTATTCAAGAGGTCTGGGGTGAAACTACGGTGATGCTCGATAGATGACATTTAATCCGGTACTGAGCACAACGTCTTACGTAAAGGATTCTCTTTCCAATTCTTCCTATATTTCGTCAATGTATTGAAATCCAACATTTACGAAACACTGTGCCAAGCATTTTCAGTGAACTAAGATGGAACTTTATCATTGAAAATTGCGTCGAAGGGTATTTATTCTATCTGAGAAGAAAAACACGCTTCTAAAAGAGTGGGGTAAAACATGGGGTGAAACGCGACGGGGCAAGACGTGATTATACCGACCATCAAGTGTTATTATCTCTAATATAAAACGAATATGTAAGTTAAAGTTTTCCTTCACACTTTATCCAGGCGTAAGGCTGGCAGAATTACTGGCGTGTTAAAAAGCTGGAAGTATGAATCCAAAGTTTAGCATTGAAAGCTGGATGTGAGAATCCGTTGTCAATTTTTAGCATCCTGTCCACTAATCACTGCTATCTTCCAATCTCATTTACTCCAATTTTTGAACTTATGCTATTCTTTTTAAGAATTTTCTCATATTCCTTGTCTCTTTATAATCTGAAATAGCTTTTTGTATTCTTTCGTCCAATTTCACGTAGGCTCACCGTCTCCCTCACTCAAAAAAATACTCACTCAAGTGACAAAACGCCGCTTCCTTAAAGAATGTTAGATTTCGAACCCATATGTTCTAAAAATGACCAAACCTTCATGAAAACGGGAACTAAAAATCATAAAAAATACGCAGATGCTTGTATTAAGTTTTATTAAAAATATTTAATGTGCTCTCTCTCTCTCTCTCTCTCTCTCTCTCTCTCTCTCTCTCTCTCTCTCTCTCTCTCTCTCTCTCATACACACACATTAGGAAACGGCACGAAAGTGTTAATCCCCGATCTCGATCAGTACACACTAAAATCAAAAGAGCGGATTTCGCTCAAATAGATCGGAAAGAGTGATTTCTCGTTTAGAGCGAATTTTCATCGGAACAAAGATGAGAAATTTCCGCTCGAAAAAAGAGCGAAAATCTGTGGTAGTCCATTTCAATGGAAACCTAGATATTGTATTTGTATAGATGAATTTCTATCTATTCAGATACAATTTACATCTCGTGAAGATGAAAACGACAATAAATGTACCAAAAGTGCGAAAGGGAGCATTAATTCATATGTCCTAAAAAGAAAAGTATTGTACTTGTGAATGAAAATGATTAAAATAGAGATTTGAAGATTTGAACTCGGTACCGTCCGATCAATTATCCAACGCGTTAACCCCTCAACCAAGGGTCCAACTGCGAAAACGCGTCCTCAGAATTGATTCTTTCGTCTCGTCAGATACTTGATTACAACGTTGAAACATTTCTTGTACGTACTATCTTTCAAGAAAGTAAATCCCATGCAGTGGTGAGAATATTGGAAACTAATCTCGGTATGAAAAATTAAGCTCCTGCCAAACATATCGCATGTTTAGTGCTTAATTTTCAAGTTACTGTGGCAGTAATGAAGAGGAGATGTATTGCAAAAGAATTATCATACGATACAGACGTTTGAATGTGTGATAATAGGCCGGGCAAAATAGAAAATCAAAAAAGGAAATGGATAAGAAAAGGAACAGTGCGAACGTGTGTGTGTTTGTGTAAGCAAGTAATACTAGATCTATTGGAAAAAGTAGAATAAAGAAACCAATGACTCTCTAGTGTAGTGGTTTAGGTGCTGGCTTTCTGCGTTGAAGGTCGTGGGATCGAATCCGCTTGTCTACTTAATCTTTTTTTTTTTCAAACTGTATGTTATTGAAAACTTTCAATAAATTCGTGTAGATAAAGATGCACCAGTCATCACTTGAACTGAAAGGGATCATGGGTAATCGAGTTACGTCAGCTTGTATACGTCATGGTCGAGTGAGTCTCACTGTCAGAAATACTCTCCCTAAGCTGTTATCAGCCAGCTCACCGGTTGAACCTTGTAACATGCCTACTTTCTGTCAAGATCATAGATGAACTATAATAGTTATAAAGCGTTAATCTTGTTTAGACTTCTTTTACAATCCGAAAATTACGCTAATATATAAAGGAGATACTTGAAATTTTAAACAAGCATTTTTGGCAGCTATACGACGACCCACTAGTCCACTACGGCAAAATTTACAAATCAGACTTTTTGTATTATTTCAGTGCAATGCTATTATTTTCCGACAAAATACTTTATCTATGAAATATAATCTACCGTTGTAATTATCATACTTTAGTAACAAATAAATATTGAAAACTGTTTTTAAGTAGTTAAAAACAGTTACATCAAATTATTTTAGAGAAAATTTTTACTTCTTTTCAAAACACCAAGTAAGATTTTTAAAAAAGTATCAAGTAATGCATTTTTAAAAACAAAACTATGAAGTAATTGTTAACGTTATTTTGAAAATTATTTCAACACAATCACCTTTTTCTGTATTAAAATTGCTTTCTAATGCTTACTAAAATATGTTGTCAAGTGGTGAATTTCAGGAGATTTTCAGATTATTCGTAAAACACATAGAACACATTGTAAAAGGTATTTTCTTTGTAAGATACTATTAAGATCTTATTTTAAAATGATTTTCTGTAATTTGGAAATTGTTTTCGCGTTCTATTTGCTACTTGTGCAGTTTAACCATAATGTTAATACAAATGTAGCAATAGAACGCGAAAACAATTTCCAAATTACAGAAAATCATTT
>JAGDQP010013270.1:36929-48240 GCA_022664845.1 Lepisma saccharinum | reverse complement strand
ACCTTCCCTCTCCTTTTTACGTATTAAACTCTCTAGTATTCTACTAACATCTATCGTGTTTGCTTCGAAATGTCAAAGGTCTACCACATAATGGAGATGTAGCACTGAGAGATATGTTTCTCACTGATTCTAAAAAACTTACAAACTGTTTTTTTTTTTAAACAATAAATTGTTAATATTCCGTGAAGATGTCTAACGTCTATCTAAGACATCATGTAGTCTATTTTCTCAAGGGAAAAATGGACCAAAAGTTACGAAATTTCGCTTTAAAATCGATTGCAAACTTAGGTGTAATCCACATTCTTTCCCCAATCCTTTTTTCCTATCTAACAAGACAGAATCATACAAATGTTATAAATTAAAACAACGAAAAACCCAACACGACGTAATCAATCAAGGCATGAACTATTCGAAGCTATAAGTACGCCATCTAATAGTGGAAATCTAGTGTAAAAACGAATGAATAGGGATTAGAGAGAAGTGTTCACGTGAGTTCTAATGAATGTTCTCGTCGTTCTTCACCTGCTATTTAGGTCGCGAGCCTTCGCTGATCCAAAGCCAATGTGATATTGATTATTCAATATGGCACAGTTTATGTGCTGTTAATTTTCTGTTCATCGGTTTCATATTTAAATACTTTATTTAAAACGAAGAAAAGCAAGAGAGATTATTAGTACTGGACCTTAAAACTCCTCCATAACATAAAAAAAACCGTTTTATCGCATAAACTCACTTCTCTTGATCATAAAAAATATGTTTTCTTGATCATGTGCATTCCTTCCAATGTTCTTGGGCAGATGAGGGGGATGAGGAGAAAGAACCGTTCCTTCTCAGTAAGACAATTTTCTCAGAAAATTCCACGAGATACTCTAAATTCCGGAAACAAAATTCACGAAATGTTCGTAACACACGCAAAGGTTATCGGACCTGATTCTATGCTTACATTAGCATATGAAACAAGCAACAACACGCCCCTGTTCCCTACAAGGATTTTTACTATTTTGTCCTTCGAACATGTGACAGATTTCTTTATAATCTTAACTGAACTCCCAAGCAAACTGCAGAAGTTGTGTATATACATACAATGACATAATATAATGTCCGTATTGCTAGTTTTTCTGTGAATTTGTATGCATGATAAGTGAAACGATTGATTGATTTGTAATTAAAATTGACTGCCACGTCGATTAAGCAAAAAATTGTTCACTAAAGTTACGGCTTGTTTTGATTTTTTTTACACCGATTTCGTATAATGAGTCACCCCCCCCCCCCCAACATTTGTTTTTAATAAAAAGTTACTTCATTCTTAATTTTATTATATTTATTTACACAAATCTAACTTGAGGTGAACTCTTAAACTACACGTTTCTTAGTAAAACAATCATGCAACATGCAGGATGATTTAGCAGAAATAATTCGGGAATTTCACATGCTGACTTGGTTGTAACAGTATCATTCCAGGATAGATGTCATAGAGTAAGTTGCTAAAATAAGAAACGTGTAAACAATATTTTACCAAAAGAAGAGGAGCTCTTTTTCTTTGCATATATAGTTTCGTGTATTTCTAAATCGTCTTTCTCGATCTAAAAAAAAAAAAAAATCGTGTAGTCTAATGGCGAAAGCCCTGGACTTTAGATCTTCATTGAGGAGGCATGCGGTTCGAGACCTACTACGGGTCATCCTCATTATGGTATTCTGTTTTACCAAGCGATCGTGGAGATCTATCCATCGCTCTATTCGGAAGAGTGTTCGCCCAGGAAAGGAAGGGAATATGGGGGTGCATTCTTCAGAATTAAGACGGATTTACGCCACAGATGAGAACCAGACAAACGTAATTTTAAAGTTCTGATATATCCCCAGTTTTACAATCGATCGCTAAGCTTCTAGCCAGCGCTAAGTTAAGGCCATGATATAATTTGCAATGCAAAATTATGACTTGGTCTCAACTTAGCGGTCGATCGTAAAACTTGGCGATAGTATTCCCGCAAGCTAAGAGTGGTCTATTTCCTACAGTCCCTGCTAGTTATGCAACCTCGCTGAACAAAACATTATTGCTGGGTAGCATATCTTACAGGCACACGACGAAAGTACACCTTTTCCGCAGTATACGAATTTTCGAATTACGAAGAAATCCTATTACTATCCAACATTGATCAAACTTTTTTTTTTCGGTATAACGAAGAGGACAAAAAGGGAGCTAGCTGATTATTTAAATCTGGGAGGCAGTCAGCTGATTATCTATGTTTGTTACTGTGTGCACCGTGTGTTTTCTTTCATCCATCCTCCTTGCGTCTCCACCTACACCGTCACTATCCAATACACTCGCTGTGTTTATTGTCTCATTGCAGTATTGACTGAAATCGTCGTGATGTCAAAACAGCTTATATATAGAAAGCTTTAAGTAACCTTTCGAAATCGTCACTGCCCAGCTGTCTCGGTAGCGTAGGCTTACCGTGTGAGAGACCAGGGTTCGATTCACCGCCAGGACAAGTTCTTATTCGTCACTTGAGAGAACATTTGTATATAGTGATATTAGTAATTAATAACTATACGCATTTTGGAATTATACAGCACAGATACATATGTAATGCCGAGCTAGCGAAGGTGGGTTAGCGCTAGTCCTCCAATAATAAGCAGGTTAATTATAGGTGGCTATTTTGAGTTCCTTTTTTCATAAGTGAGTTAGCAGAAGTATCAGATGAACTAATATTGAATTTGTAATGACCACAGACAACAAGCTTTGAAAATATTTTCCTTTATTTGATGCATGTTTCGTTGCGATAATGTAGTTGTTTGAAACGGCCACCGTCACTTGTAGAGCACACTGTATAGTTATCATCAACAGAATACGGTAAGCATTAAGGTTAGAGTAAAGCAATGATCTCTAATAGTAGAGGGCAGCACTACTTTCGTGTGTCTCTAATGTATTTTTTCGTTACACGAAATTGCAAAATTCAAGCCTAGAGAGATCAAACTTTCAGGGAAGAAAGTTCATAACCATTTTAAGAGTTATCCGTGCCGATTTTTTTTCTTTTTTGTTCATTGTTAAAATCACTTGATTGTTGTAGTGAATATCCAAACCTGTAACTATGAAGCTCTTTCAACAATGAACCAAAAAAAAAAAATCGGAACGGATATAACTCTGTAAGTTGTTATAAACTTTCTTTAGGAGCAGCATTGCAATTTCGTGTAACGAAAAAAAAAACACACACACACACATTAGACATATACAAAAGTAGTGCTGCCATCTAGTTTCTTTTTATATTTCCTAAAGGAACATCTCCATAAAACAGAAACAAAATTGGAGCATTCAAAGGTTACTTAATACAAGTACTCATGGAAACTACACAGATTGGCATACACAATACTTCTCTTTAGGGAGAAAAAAAAACGGATCAGCATTACAAAGCACTGAGAGTACGATCCATGGTTAGATAGAAGAAGTTTTCAGCAGGCATATCCAAGAGAAGATAAATACATCAAGAGCGGAGGGCAAGGGGAGGAAGGGGGAGAGATCATGCATAAAAGGAAAACCGCTCACAGAAGATTACCTTCAAAGTGACTGGGGATACCTGTCCGATGCCAAGGCGACGTTGGAGTACTTTTCTCTTGTGGTTCCGAAAACCCGTTCTCGATCGGAGAGTCGAGAGTGAGGTCTGGGTCATCATCATCATCATCATCGTCATCAATCTGTAAAAAAGGAATATAAAACAAACTTTATTTACCCGTTGTTATATAACGAACTTTTAATATGCAATGCTAAACAATTAGAATACTGTTAACAAATTAAGGTTCAGGGAAGAAAAACAGGTTAAGTCAATTTCCTGGCGTAATCGAGCTAGTGGCGTCGTTCCATCCGGGATAAAAAAAGGCTTCTTGTAGAATTATGAAATGGGGAAGAGTTGTATACTCTCAAAGTTTTTGTTTAATTGTGTAAAAATCAGGGATTTCTGGATTAGAGTTTCGTTCTCCTGGATTTTGAAACACGTTGACTTACCTGTTGTTCTTGTTGCTTTTTTCTCAGTCTTCAAATATCTATTTATAAAGATGAATTTTCGTATATATATATATATATATGTTCCCTCATCAGGTACAAGTGACTGACCTGATTGTAAGAAGAAGAAAAAATCGCACGATGCACAGTGATCAAGGAATCAAATCTAGCTGGGTCAAACAATTTGCACTTGGGAAAGATGGTGTATTGTATGACATATGTTACACTATGCTGTCAATGCAATATATTTTAGCAGGTGAGGTCTGAAAATAACTAATGAAAAGGAAAATAACAGAACATGTTTATTTGCGTTATGTGGACAATATTTACATAAGTATATTCCAAAATTACAAAGCATAAATCGTCGTTCTACAAGACGACAAGGCGTAACTCATTATCTGTCATTTTACAGGAGAGGAAATTTTTGTAATTTCACTTAGTTTCTTTTTATCACAGGAGCAGTAAATGAAAACATAATTTAAAATGTTTTAGAAACCTTATAAAGCAGACATTCAGTGTCGCTATAAAGCTACTGGCTCTTAAGAAGTTAACCTTTTTAAAGGCCCTTAAAAAAATAAAACAAGAGATACGCCCTTTCGACTTGAGAATAGTACCAGTACACCCTTTACATTGAATCTACTTACGCCTACTTCTTCTGTTACTGCAGTGCCATTATTGCGTGGTGTGGTTGTAATATAGTGATGAGAAAAGGTAATTAAAAAGACAATAAATATAAACGCAACGAACCAAAGCCTTTATGTTACATAAACTAATAGTATCATCATGTTATTGTAACGAATTATACAATTTTAAAAAAATACTATATTAATACTAGCTTATGATTTTAATAATTACTGCACTTCAAAACTTAAAATACCATATATCGTATTAGAGTTAGACACTTTATTAAAAAAAAAAAAACATAGATTGTAATCTGTTTAGTTCATACTAACACTTAGGCTATTTAGTATAAACTAACCAGATTGCAAAGTGAAGTGATGCTAAAATACTGAAAAGTAACTTTTAATATTTTCACATCTATTAATGCAAACTAGCATTAATGTTTTTTCCAATACTCATATGGTTTACGAGAGAGTTGTTATGCTTATCTGGCACTTTGTGAAGCAGTGATTTGTAAAACAGGTATGTTCAGGAAATTTCACACCAAGTTTAGGAGCCTGGACACTAGAACCAGAATTTTTCTTTTGAATTGTAACGATTTGTTTTTACTCTGTAGTGTCTGGTCTCTTTCGAGATGTTAACCGTTTTCAAAGTGACACACCATCCTTTCATCCTTCTCGAAAATGGCACGTATTGAAGATCATTTTGTCTCCGTGGGATTTCATAACTATCAAATCTCTCATGTTTGTCCAATCGATGTAGTTTCCCTTATCACCCTCGCGATTTGGAGAATTCTTAACGTCTTGGATACATTTATAAAGTCTACGAAATCACATGTAAGAAGTGGATACACGTTATATGGGTTTAGTTTCCTAGCTAGCCGTAAACTGGAATGAGCTGAGATGGTACATATTTTCAATAGCATTTCAGATACAGTTGTGGACAGAGATACCTTCATTTTACCCATGGTATGGCTCAATCAAAAAAGAATAAAATTAACTAGCCAATCGTAAAATGCGGTTCTCTTCTTCACGACGAACGGACGTATGTTGAGTTACGTCCTCTTTTTTTTCTTACGCCCATGTGGTACACTATATCACAATATTATTGGAGCCGTTTTTCAAACTTTCATTACTGCTTGTCATTGGCTCAGTATCTTTAAACATATGAAAACTCTCACTGCAACACGTCGTAGGTATGGAGGTCTCTTAATGTAATGCCAGCTACAACAGGTATATCAGCATCGAACAGAAAATGCAAGGAATCAATTCCATTTGTTCTCTTGCTGGTTTCTACGCCTACTTTCTTTTTTTTTTATCAACATTAGTAAGTTGATGTATTAAGTATGAAACCCTATTCCTTATCCATTACGGATACTCTAACACATGTTTGACGTTTTTCTTTACTAATAATAATAAAACTGTTCAACTAGATTTGATTCCTGAGATCACTGCGCGATGATAGTAGACGTTACTGGGAGGGTTATACGCGTATTAAAAGTTTTGATCTTAATACAGTTTCCGCGTTAATGAGTATTTAACAAAAAACACATCTTCGGGCATCTTGAGAACGGCTGTACCAATTCCAATCAAAAAAGATACATTGGTAAGAGCGGTCACACCTCCAGATTTTAGCAGTATTAGTTATTTACGTCCATCATGTTAGAACGGTTAAACCAATTACCTCCAAACTCGGTATGATGGTACAGGACACTACTCTTAAGATTTTACAAAAAAATAGTTATGTTAAATTAATTACCGTAACGAGACTCAAATATTCAACACACATTCATCCATAATGTGAGAATGGTAAAACCATTTCAATCAAAACCTGTACACTAACGAAAACCTTAATTTTTTTTTTACCCATATCAGAATATTAAGCTAATTAGGAATTACTGTTTCCATGTCAACGAGACTCACAAGGATGACGTGGAAATTATTGAAACAATTCCAACTACACACTTGAGCCATTACAATCCTTTTTATGCTAAGTACTGTCTTATTCGGTCTACTCCCCCACTCAGTTCTCCGGGCCCACATAGCCACACTCACAAAATCTGTTAATTATCTTAGCATTAAAATTTGTTTTTATTTTGGCATTTAACACAAAGAATAACAATATTTTTCTTTCTAGATAGTTTTAATTCCTTGGGAATATGTAAGGAATAGTCTGGCTACGATGGCAAATAGAATATTTCTCCCAGGATATTCCAGCCAGCTTGCCAATGTTCCAGGAATATTCCTGGAATATGATATGCTATGTGGAGGAGGATTCCTTCAGGGGGCTCCAAGAACAGGATTAAGAAATACCTTAGAATACGAACGTGGAACGTACAAACCTCATAAAAAACGAACGCTCTTCAGGTGATGATACGCGAGACTGGGAAGTACGAGCTGAAAATTTATCAGCGGTACGTTGGAATAGTATTTGACAGGACAAATAGTCTTTTTACTACGGAAGAACTCAGTCACACAATTTTGAAACAGGATTACTAATTAAAGAACAGTATTCTTCCAGCGGTTCAGATTACAGAATTCGTGAACGAAAGACTATCCTACATTACGATAAGTACTCGATGGTCCATGGTCCGACCGATGAAGATACATTTTACGATGAACTAGAAAGGTTGTTTGACCGATTACCGAACTATAATACGAAAATTGTGTTGGGAGACTTCAACGCAAAGGGAACGAACTTTTAGACCTGCTATAGGCAAATCAAATCGTCACGAAATCATCAATAACAATGGCTTCTTGGAGACCCCGAATACCAGCAAAATTCTGAACTTTTAACTTACCTGTAACTTAGAGAAATCTACTTTAATGAGTCTTCGAGTGGGTTGTTGTGACATAGGCTCATCGTCTGCTTGTGTGCTGGGCTGCGGATTTACTGCAATTAAAAAAAAAATATAAAAAATCATTAAAGAGGGTTTTATAAATTATGGATAATTTTATTTTTCTATATTTATATATTAACAAACTAATGATATTTTACAGTTTTGGTCTACGACATTGAGAGCACAACCAGGATAGGAAAAACTATTCAAAATGGCCGACGCAAATTAGGACCTACCTAGAAATCAATTCAGTATTTCCATCTCTAATTTGTTGTAGGAATATATTCTTGTAAGATGATTTCTTTTATCAAAATTATTGCTCTGATATCCTCGACAAAACTGCTACGGAATGTATTTGCTACAAATCAAAGAAAGCTCGAATGGATTTGACTCATACACAGACCAAAGATAACCATGACAAATGACTTTGACTGCCTCTTCCAACATACATTTTCCAACAAGTTGTGTACGTCATTTTTCAGATTTAACGTGGGGTTAAGCTTTAAAACCATTGTACATTTTAAAGAAAACTTAGTTAAAAAGATGTTCCCTAATTTATAGGTATTGGGTAGACTGGCGACACAGTACTTTACGTTGTTAGTTCATCTATTGCATTCTCTATACTGCACTCTGCAACATCTCAAAGATCTGATATAACGATTTGATATAACGTTCTAATCGTGAAACTTGACTTCGATGAACCGTATCATCAGTGCGAATACACTCACAGCCGGACAGGAATCAAACGACCTTTGGCACCAGAGATGAGCAGGCTATCACTGCGCAATTGCTTTCCATTGTTATGGTGTCGGAAGTGAATCAAATAGAAGTCCAAGGGTGATATGTCCAACATGTTACGTGCGATACTATACCGAATCTTCACCTGTGTCACACGGAGTCACCAGATTGAAAACGGCCCTGATACAGACAAAACAATTAAAGAACAAAAAATGCTGTAATTTTATTAGTGGGTGTAAAATCTAGCGTTTTTACAATAACTGAAGGTTCTGCAACCCACACCAACATGGTAAGTTTGCGGGTTACCTAACAGTTTAGGATATCATCAAACAAGTTACCCAGTCCAAAGGTTTTCTATTTAGTTCATCATTTTTTTTTTTTTTTAATCTTGCTTATGCTGTCTGTATACAAGCTCATCTTCATTCCTATCACAACCAGTCACGACCGAAATTATGGGAGCGCTGTAAGAAACCCAACTGTCAACGTTTCTTGTGTGAGTGGTTAACACTCGTTGCCTTGTAATCAACGGGTCTCGAGTTCGATACTCGGTACACACACAAGTGATTCCAAGGGTCGAAGCCCATTTTAAACTGTAGGTCCCCTCCTTAAGACGTCACCTTAATCCGAACGAAGGTAATGGCAAACAACTATTAGTTTACTCTCCCCAACCTCATGTTATAAACCTGTTTCAGTATTTCAGTATCAGAGCTGAAACCGAAACATATATATGACAGAGAGAGAGCACAGGAGGGATAAGACTTGAGTACATCCCATTGAATCATGTATACACAGTTCATGCCAAGATTTTCAGTTGGGGAGGGGGGGGATGAGGCCAAACCTGGAGGGGTGTTAAGTAGAATTTTGCAGGATTTCTGAAAATATTTAAATAAAGTTCGATGTGTACTCAAGAACTTCAAGGGGTGTAGAATCCTGTGTGTGCAAATTAAGGGTATTATTCGATGCACTGCAATATACCGTATAAACTGTACTTTCTCTAACATCAAGTAGGAATAAATATTGATGTTCCGATTGAAATGATATGTTCTATATTGATACATTGCAGTGTGTATAATGAAAAAGAAACATTTAAAATGCACAACATAATTAACAGAAAATATTTCAAATTGTTTAACTGATGCGCATGATGCAAGTATACAGATGTTTCTTTTCAAACACACAATACACAAAAAGTTTCAAGTTGCTGTCTGTGACAATTGTATATTGTTTTTCGCTGTTTATTTAAAATTAAAAAAAAAATACATTCCAGGCTATTTAAGCGAGAAAATAAGCTCTATTATTGTTTCTTGATTCCCAAAGCAAGATAGAAATGTTTCACGTTGTTGTTTTTCGTTTACACGTTAGTGGGTTTCACGATTATTTAGCTTATTCCGAAACATTTAGAAGAAATAAGTAGTTTTGGTGTTGATATGCGAAATAATGTGTTATTTCATCGTAACATTCGTTGAAGAATTAAATACTTTTCACGGATAAGACGACCTTATTAATAGAGCTTGTACCAATTATACAGGGTGGTAACGTGATGCGTAGACTTCGAGGGATGATAGTACAACAACAAAAACATTTATCACTGGGATAGAAATTCCTCCGCATACGGGCTGCCGAAAGCGTGGAAGAATAAACTTGAGAGCTTCATATTTTCAACACCAGAAGAAAACGACGTAAGAGCAAGAACAGAGAAGCACAAACAAAGCGAGAAACAGAAAGAAAACACGGAGAAAGAGGAAGACAGAAGAGCAAATATAGAACAAGAGACAAAAAAGGAAGTAAGGAAGGCAGAAACAGACACAGAACGAGTCAGAGAAACGACGAGAAGAAAGAAATTACATATCCATTTAATAAGATCCCTGAATCTTGGAAGAACTTGACATATGTCAAAGAACGGGAAGTTAGGAAAGGAAGAAAGTAACAGTATTTCACTTAGTTTAAAAGTTCGAACACTAACACACACACACACACAAAAAAAAACTCGAAGTTCGTTGGCAAAAAAATGAAACGTTCACCTATTCCATTTGAAATGCCTTACTTAAAAAAAAAATCACGACATTTCAAGTCTAAAAATATCTGAAAGAGAAATGTCGTCATCTGAAACTGAACATTTTTCGTTTCTCGTAAAACGTCGATCAATACAGACTATAAAGACTCCTGACGAAGAAAAAGAAGTATTAAAAGAGAGAGAGAGAGAGAGAGAAAAAAAGAAGACGATTTGAAAAGTGAAACAGAACGAGACCTTGAAGTTACAGTATATAGAACAGGACACGTAAAGGAAGGAATGTAAAAAAGAAGAGAGAGAAGCTATCACGATTCTCTGCCAATGGAAACTCAAACACTACTGCTTTGAGTACCTAAAGCAGGCAATTATATAAAATGTCAAAAGGAGCACTACGTAGAGAATATGGATGATTTATCATCTCCAAAATTTGTAGTAGAGAATATTTACAGCGTTTATATATTTATGTCTATGTACTGGAAAAGATACTTCAATCTTATGTTGGAATTTTTTGTTCATTTTTTAATGAGAGCAAAATGGTACAGACATTTGATATGCAGAAGTCTCATTCGATCTATAGTCCCTGTGGAATCTAGCGCTTATACATGTTTTAATTTGAATGTAAAAATCGAAAGGGTAAACTGAATAGCAGGCATCCATATTGGACCTTTCTCTGATACGATATGAATAAAAATAAATTGTAATTTAACGACACTTCACAAGAAGTAGTACGCTCACAGTTTTTCATCTGTTGATTGTTTATGTTGATTAGTGATCATTGCAGTATTTATAGACCAATTACACACTCAAAATCGCAAACATTTCAAATGGAAAACGTTATCGCTAATAACGTTTAAATGTATAGCGTTATTATTTGCAGTCAAGATCACTGAACACGTTGTAAATTTCTTTCCACTGTAACACGCTGCACCATCAATAAATTCATAGCAACAAAAGCAAACTGCAGTGAAATCCTGCGCGTGTTAATTTACTTATATGGGTCCTGTATACCGTAAAACTGAATTATTCATAAGTTCTACATGGAACTACTTTTCTAAATCACGCTTAATTAAATATATATATATATATATATATATATATATATATATAT
>JAGDQP010013270.1:0-28028 GCA_022664845.1 Lepisma saccharinum | reverse complement strand
TTTCATTCTTACCGGTTGGGATTGGCGAATAAGCGAGCGTGAACCCGACTTCGAACCCCGGTGAGCTCCCATACCTGACAGTTCCCAAACTCGTTTAGGACAAAGAATTGAACTGCAATTCAATTACATTAATAAAAATTATGAATTTTAGTGTGAGGGTCAAAAAATGGTAGGAAAAATGGCACAAGTTAAAAAATCAAAAAGTAAAGAAGTCGAACCAAAAATGAGAAAAGAAAGAGTGCTACATTGCGAATGGTCTTTGTCTCTAATGTTAGGTGTGTGACCACGAATTCATAAAACAGTAATGAAAACTAGTTCTCAATATATTACCAGCAACATCCACAGAGTACGTAAATAGAATAAAGGCTTTCTTTCGTTGCAACTGGAACACGGTTATGGAACTCACGAAAAAGCAATCAAGCGAAATGTTCAAAAACTACAGTAATATGGTATTTGCATGAATTAAAATCCCAAGTATTGATGTAGGCCAACCACTTTATAAGAAAGGAACAAACTCATTTTGCAGTAGCTCTTATTCAGCCATGCTGAAATCGATCAGATTGCCTCCCACAAATGTATAAATGAACGAATAAATATGTTGAAGAAATATTCACGTGTTTGGATTATGGCTGTAAATATTTCATGTGTATCATACACATGGTATGTGTTCATTTATGTATGTATGTGTGCACGTCAGTGGGCGAGAAATTAGTTTTTGTCTTTTTATTATTATTCCTACAGTTGTATTGTATAATTGATGTTATTGTAACGATATATAACTCTAAATGTTTATAAATTACTAGTATTGAAGATTTAGTATTGTGGAAGAGCAGGTTAGAAAAAAGATTTAACTTTATCAAAAATAAATCAAATCAAAGAGAATAGAATACAATTCGACAGACTAATTTCCTGAAAATCTTCTATAAATAAAACACCTCAGATTGGCCGAGATGATGATAGCACCTATCTTCCTGCGCCACGGAGATCCACTGAACAATATGGTGTGGAGCCCCACTTTGCGAAAAGCTGTAGGTCCCGTCTTTGTTCATCAGTCCGTTTACGAATTCAGTCAATTTTGCAGACAAATATAAACTAAAAAAGAAATCTTAGTAAACAGGAGATCTAAAACGCATTATCTTTTGTGAGACTATCCTTGGACGTCAAAATTCTGAAAATATCAAATCCTGTGACTAACGGAAGGTAATAAAAAGTCAAATACAATCAAATTGACTAGGACTACTTGGCTGATTGATCACAATATTTTTTTCATTAAACTAAATAAGCCCTATACGGGAATTGAGCATCTTTAACTTAAACTCTTTTTAAAGAATTTTATTCATGATTTAAAACTTTGAAATAGATTTGTTCCGTAAGCCACTATTAAATATTTTAAAAAATATTTTTATTAAGAATAACAAATGTTGGGGTAGCGTGTTGTTTCGAATCTAAAACAGCTATCGCCATCTATGATGCAATTTCTTAACCTTTCCTGGAATCTAAATAGCAGCATTACAAACGGGTTTGCAGCATATTCGACCATCATTCTTAAGAAATGGTACTGCGGCAAATCCAAAATGGGTACCATCACGATCTTCGTGGATATCGGTCGTCCAAGGATTTGTGTTTTAAATTTTCGACATCTCTATAATGGACAGACACACAGAGATACGTAAGTGTTTTATATATGTTAAGGAATTTTGTTATTACAATATGCCTACAACATAATATTTTATTTTGAAAACGGGGAAACTAAATAAAAATATTTTCCTAAAAAAAAAATGTTTCTGGTAGAACAAATACTATTATAAACTAGATAGCCTAATGGTCATTTTGCAACCATAGATTCGTATTGATTAAATAATTTCCAGAAATTTGGTCCATTTTTTTTAAAAAAAAAATACTGAAATTTAGTCTTTGCTGTGGGGTACGGCAAACCAGCTTGTTTGCTATGCAACCCAACACATACAAAATTCAATAACAATGAAATTATTTTGGACAAATTTCAACAGACTGTATTGACCTGAAACTGAAAATTTGGACCGTCAGGACTGATTATTTCGAAAATAGACAGTTTTTTTTTCATCCCATGTTTACTGCGACTTCTACTCTTTTTAGTACTTTGTCGATCGAATCCTTGTTACATTTTGTACAGTCAGCATCAAAAGCTTGTACCCAGTCGTAAAATTTCTTGTCCGAATAATTTTGGAATGGATTTACCAGTTTGAGTACATTTTCCTATAACGTAAAGGGAACGTGATTTTCTGTAATTTATATAAATAAATAAATAAAATAAAAATAAACATACTCAAATCGATCTATTTATTGCAACGTTATCTGGAGAAGACATTTTACGAGTGGGTACAAACTTTTGACGCTGACTGTACATGGCATATGTTTTATGTCCTATTTTTGTGTGTAAGATATATAAGATACAAGAGAAACATAGATAAGTATCCATTTCTTCTGGTCTTATGAAATTTACGACCTTTAGGCATTTGTGACCTATGAGTCGCCGTGGCTCAGACGGTAGCGCGTCTGACTACGAATCGGGCGGCCCGGGTTCAAATCCCGGCCAGAAAACTGGAGTCAGTGTTCCCATGGAGGTGTACTCAGCCTCCAGTGTCCTTGGTATTTCTGGGCACCTTGGGAAGGTAAAGGCGGTCGAGTGTGGGACTGACCACCCCACCTCAGTACCGTAGGTCAAGAAAATGTGGAGCGCTACCTCCACACCCCCCAGATAGCTTTACCTTTTTAGGCATTTGTGGCCTAGGCAAAAATAGAGTAGGTAGGGGGGAGATAAGATGCAAAGGAAGTCGGGCCAGGATCTAGTTTTAAGATAGCACAGCGGCATTAGGATAGTGAGACTGAGGGGAGAAAAATTATAAAACCTCAGTCAGGATGGCCCGCCGCTGGGTTGAAACCCTGAATCTCCGGTATACAAAGACAACAATCTATCAACGGCGCAATGTCCGCTTGGATTGTGGTTCGACTAAGTTTCACAAGGTGAATGCCCAAATGGTACTCACATTGAGACCCGAATCGCTCCTTTCGACGAATCATCCCTCCTCTCCTCACAAACGACACGTACAAAGTAAAATACATATACCATGGAGAAATACTTCGATGAAAATAGAAAGAAACCTATCGACAAACTGATTCGAATCACTTCATTTCACAGTTATTACGTAATTACATCAAAACGACTTTCTACCAAACAAAACACATAATAATTCACTTCAACACTGTTCTACATCACAATCAATACAAGGTAAATCACATGCTAGCTCAACATTACGCTATTTATTATATTCAAAGTACCGACATATGGTAAGGATTGTGGGTACGCGCATTTACGTTAACAAATACACAGATTTTGTGACGCAAGGACAGGATGAGATGTTCTGAAACAACAGGAGATACTCTGTAACACGGGGTTTTAAAAAAAAAATGTCCAAACTTTTCTACAGGAATTATACTACTATGCGCAGGATGTGTAGGGAAGGAAAAGGAACGAATTTCAACACTTACAATCACTGTCCATATCCCAGTAAGCAGGAGCACTGATTTCGTAACCCAAATCTGGAGATTCTTCAGCACTATATTTTACATACTTCTGTCTTGAGCACGGATCCAAACTTGACATGCTTATGAGAGTCTGGGGACTCCCTACAGCGAGCATGATGCGCTGCTGGACACACGTCTAACGTCAAGTTGATACGTAAGATGTTTCCAGAAAGTTTCGGAATAAATGATATGTGAGATCATTGAAACATAGGAAAAATCATAGGAAATTAAAAATAAACTACTGCGGTATCTTGTTCTAAAAAGGGGTTTCGATGTTAACCCGCTCGAACTCTGATTGGCTATCCTGGTTTACAGCAGTAGCAGCAGACCAACACTTAATCCATGGTTGTGTTATGTGACGAGCTGAAATCGCTTTTGACTTTCCTTGAGGGTCCTTGGCACATACGAGAAAACGAAGCATGCGCATGCGACGAGAAGCGAACCCCGAAGCCTTCGCCGCACCGAAAAACTGGGTTACAGTACACCGAGAGAAATCGATTGCCTGGACCTCCATTAGCTACTATCCTAATTTCAGCCAGCCAGCTGTAAGCAACCACAGATTTTTTTTTCTTTTTTTTTCAAGGGGGGGGGGGAATATAGGTTAGTAACGTACTCATCCATGTTCATAACGTTACTGCAAACGCTGTTTTTGCTTACAAGAAATATAGAAGAGACAGAAGGGAAGATAATAAAAAGGAAGACAGAAATATATACAAAGAAAAATAATATGAAAGAGACAGCCAGAAAGAAAAAGAGACAGCAGATTGACAGATACAATATTTTTTTAAAAAAAATATTTAAAAGCCATGCTTTTATAAAAAAAAAAAATGTACTAGAAGTATTTAGAAGACGCTCGTAGAAAATATTCATGTTAATACTAATGATGATGGGTGTTCTGCCCACCCGAAGGCAGGACTATGACTCAGAAGGTCTCTTGACATGGTGAATCGATGGTGGCTTTCTATTGTCTTTCATCAGATGACGATGACGTCCTAAGGATGCAAAGTACAATTTTAACGTGGGCTCCGAACCACTTGTGTTCCCCATTGGTTATTGAATCCGAGATCCCTTGATTACAAGGCATCGAGCAATACCACTCATCCACATAAGACATTTCATATTATTACGTAACAGTGGTGTCGATAATATTACGTAATTATGTGATGTCTTTCTTCTGCAGAAATAAGCAGTCTCATCTTTCTATAGAAAAAAGTTTTCTTACATGTCTATAACTTTCTTTTTTTATTATTATTATTTTCAAAAATAAATATACTGAAACATCCTATAAATTTGTTGACTTACAAACACATACACGATCACATAACACACTTTTGAGGTAATATTGTCCTGATATGTAGCTAAATGAGGGCGACATTTGTAAATATATATATATATATAATTTTTCGTAAAAAAAATCTAAGTGCAAAAAATCTTTCAAGTTCTATACAGTAAAACCTCTGTTAACCGACATACTTTTAATCGAAACGGCAAAAAATATTGAAAAAGATAACATTTGAAATGCTAACAGAAAAAGATAGTTTTTTTTTCAAAAACAGTAAACATAGTTGTATAAGACGTTGTCCAACTGTAGAAGCATTTAAAGCTTTATTTCGGATAACAGAGGTTCTCAGCTCCCCTTTATTTCGGATAACAGAGGTTCTACTGTAGTTCTCTCGTTTTATTTCAGAGTGTGATATGTTTGTAACGCAATGGGAACTATTAATCCTAGTTTTAATTTTCGTTAGCAGATGTCGCACATAGGAGGTATATCTTTGCGAATTTGGAAATATTCTTTTCCAAAAACTTTTGTCTACAACTGTACCTTTCTTCTCCGGTTAGAATGTCTTGATGAAACCTCTCTCTATCTCTCTCTCTCTCTCTGTGTGTGTGTGTGTCCATAACTTACTTCACCCAAGTTCAGTGCGAAAACATCCAGATGGCAACGTAAAAAGTGTATTTTCAATAGCTTTCTGCAACCTATATTTTTTCCCCTACAGATCTTTCATGAAACCTGAGAGGTTTGTTTCTCTCTTTCTATCTCTCTCTCCCTCTCAACTTCCAGTGAAACTTTTTACCGCATACAAGAAACATTTCCAAGTTGGAAGCTCCTTGTTTGAAAGTAACGACGGGAAATATGAAGCGATTTTCTAACAACAAAAATTCCTCCTTTAATTTGCATCCCTCCTTTAATTTTCCCCTCAGGTATTTGAATACCTCGCCTTCCCCCTTCTCTGCTTTTAGAAAAGTTGTGATATCTAGTGTTATGTGAAAAGAGAGTAGCAAAACGTTTCGAGGATTCACCAAAAGAAACCAGAACAACAATGAGTTTAATCTATTTTCATCTACACTGGTGCAACCAGCGGGTAACCTCTTAAAAAAAAAACCGTAGAGTTAAGAGTAAGATTATGCAAGAACCTCATTATCCATTATCTGTTTGCAATATTGAAAAACCACAACACCAAAATCAAGACATTCATTCATTTCGAATAATTAAAAAGGTAAATACGAACATGGTACGTGAAATAAAATTTTCGAGGTTAAGACTTGACTACAACACGCCAAAGTCTATGAGGAACATACATCTTCATCGAACGTTTACCAAAGCATTTGTTATGCTGTGTTATTAACTTTCGCGTAAAATGTGTCTTGCGACTGGATTGCGTGCTTGTAATCCAAATTGAGTCTCGTGCTACTTACAACTTCAAGGAAAATCCGTTTCATTATTAAAGCGCTGGCTAAGTCAATATGAAGTCTAAGTAAATATCTTATCCTCCCTTTTTTGAGGGAGGCGGGGGGCAAGTATGTGATGAACCCCTACAACTAAGTTCTGAATCCGAAAGAACAGTTTCGAAATTCATTATCTCTAACCATGAACGGACTGTCATTCTTGTTTCCAAGCATATTTCGTAATTTTGTAAACTCAACCAGTTACAATTTCTTCTCCGTTAATATGATTGTATAAGGAAACTGGCGAATCGAAATTTGATACCAATACACGGCATCATGTAAATAAAATTTACAAATACTAAATACATTTAAATTCTTAATAAAAATATAGATATTTATCATCGTTAACATCCATGTTCCACCCATAATTACAGATTCTGCAGCACCAAATCTTACGTTTGTCTGTCGTAATGAGCAGAAACATGCAGACACAGTATAGAACCATCTCAAATTGAACTATTTTAACAATGTAATGATGTTAGGCTAGTTTATCTGCTTGCCACTAACTCAAGAAAGTTATAATAGGTAAAGTTACGTTAGTTTAATGTATATACGCTGTTAATAAATACATTGCTTCGCCTAATCTACCCTTCTAGACTTCAAAAAATGAGAGCATAAAACAGGGAAAACCCATAGTAACAAGGAAATAAGAACAAGCACATATCAAATACGACATAAATGTAATACCGGGAACATTTATAAAACTTCTAATTGAATATCATTTATTGATTAATCAATGCAGGAAAGAATTGTAAATAAATAATAAAGATCGAGATTAGAGGCATATGAATTATATTCAAGTGGTAGAGAACAGTGCACGCTGTGCTAAAAGAAAACCGTTGTGTGGCAACATGGAAAAGAATTTTGGTGCCAGTTCCATGAGTTAGAATGCGAAAGAAAACTCTCCCGACATCTCGCGGCATTTTTGGTCATTCACTACTTTTACTCAAACTTTAAAATTCACCATTATTAGGCTTATTTTTCGAAAGAGAGTACGGTACTTCAAAAAACTTTAGGGACTGGTTCTAGCTCTAAAACGAACAATGTTTTAGTAATTGAAACATTGGAATTAGCAATAGAGATATTTCATTTACAAAAACTATAGGAATCAATAATACTGAATTAAAACATTAAAGAATTCATTAAACAATGCTGAAATTCGATACTGTCAATAATATCGGTCGATATATGTCGCACAGTTCCAAATGTAAATGCGTGAAACGTCTAAAGTTACCACTACAATGTTGGAGCAGATAGTTTGAATCGAATGCAGGGTGTTCCCAAAGTAAGCTCTTATGACACAGTTTACACTAAAAAACAAATACGATCTAAATACTTATTATTTTTTTCTGTTTCTTTTGTCCCACATAACTCAAGATGAACGAATTGGTCTAAGAATCAAAGAGATGAAATACAATAAAATTTGGAAAAGGCTGCAGATAGCATGGACATCATATAAATTATGATCTAGAGCAGCGTTAAGCAAACTATGATCCGCGAACCACAGATGGTCCACGGAAGCCTTCCCTTGGGCAGGCGCAGGGTAGCGCGTTGAACTTACCAACCAATAAAACTGGTCCGCACTTGAAAATAGTTTGCGAAACACTGATCTAGAGCTATATCTTCTCTGGTGATATTTTACTTCAGAGCCAAGCCGTAGTAATGAAAACTTTTCTTTTTCATGTATCGATTTAATTTGCAAAAATAAACTATTATCTTAAAAAAATACCTTGTACAGATGGGGTATAAAAATGCAGGAAATCAGTTACACTTGTCCCTTTCCTTTAAGAAAAACACACCCACATTGAAACGCAAAAATATGAAGAAACGAATATTAGAATATTTCTTAATCTCGCATTAGCCAGACAAAAAACGTTTCTTCTCAGTCTCTTTGGTACTTCAGTCGTAGCGTTCGATTTGAGAAAATACTGATGGGTAATTTTATAGTTATCATATATTAGCATACAAATTATATTATTAATTTCATGATTCTAATTGACCTGAAGAAATGGAGACAAAAATTTTAGGATTGTCATTGACATTGTAAAGCTACCGACAGCAAATTTAGGGTTATCATTGGTGCTGAGAAAATGCTAACAGAATTTTCTGGGTTGTTAATGGCTTTGAAGAAATAGTGACACCAATTTTAGGGTTGTCCTGGTTGTCCTAACAGTAATTTTAAGGTTATCATTGGTACTGGAGGAAATGTTTGTTGATAATTTCAGGCTTTAGTTTTCGTTGAAGTTTACGGAAATTTTAGGGTTATCATCTGGCTTTGAGGAAATGCTGACAGTAATTTCAGAGTTGTTAACTGGCGCTAGGGGAGTGCTAATAGTAACTTTAGGGTGGTTACTGACATTGAAGAAATAGTGACAGTAATTACAAAGCCGTAATTGGCGTTGTCTGAGTAAAGCCCTGACGTTACGATCAGAATTTCCTTAAGAGGGCTCCTCGATCTACTCGACAATATTTCGAGATCGCTGTCCATTGTATTTCATAGTAATTTGTAAACTCTAGTGCGCTATGCGCATACATTTTTGATAGTGTTCTTAGTTTCTGAAATATTTTGAAAAATGTTTAAAACGGGGGGTGGGGAATTGGAGCGAGGAGCCCTCTTAACAACAATGACACTTACAAGCAGACTGCAACGCAAGGAAATGACGTTTACTTGCAATCATATTTGAATAATGACATAAAATGAAAAGGGGCAAGAATATGTCTAATACCGCGTTGCTCTTCAGAGGTAATCTTTCATAGCATTCGCTTAAAGTTACACTGGAAATTGATTTTATATGTATTATTTCCCATCGTTTACATCCGAGCTTTCACATAGCTGAACAAACAAGTTCTATTATAATAATAATATTAAAAAAATGAAAAAGAACTTGATTGGTTGCAGCTTGTCTCGTTAAAAAAATTTTAAAAAAAAAGATGATCCATAAATGTATTAGAAACGTCAACAGCACGCAATAAGGCATGCATGCACAGTCGAATAGAACGGCCCAAGTAGAGGCAGCTTTCTGAATTTTGGAACAGTGCAGTCTCGCTGCAGAGAAAAGGAAATCGCCTGCAGAGTGTCATTTTCATACTGTATGTATATATAAACACACACACACACACATGCACATTTATCCCATCGCTTGATCTTTTTCAAGATGTATGCTCGTATTGGCAAATGTCCAATTCCCTCTCGGGACTCTTCGTTATTTCTTCGTGCCGCTTTCTTCTTTTTAACGAAAGACAAAGAGAAGAAGAGAGACATCAAAAGGTTTCTTCACATAAAGTTGTCTCCAATTTCTTTGCATGCTTTCTTCTTCTTCTTCTTTTGATGCATTTACCAATTGAGAAGAGAGCAACAAAGCTGTCTGTTTAAATTCAAGTCACACGAGTACACTGTACTGGAAATGTTAAGACATACTGAAACCCATTTGAATCACCACTAGGGTTCTCCCGAAAGCGGCAGATCCTTTAAACCTTATATTTCAATCTTTCAGTATACAATACCTTCATCCGCAATGTCCTAACCGGTTTATTTTTCCCCTTGTTCAATGTATCTAATAACGGTAGGTTCTCGATGCTTTCCACACCTCGATACTTTCGATACTAGCAATATATCGATATTAATCGATACCTCAAATAAATAAGCCGCAACTTTTACATCATGGACACTGATATTTTCTCTGAAAATAATCCGTCGGCAATGGATTATATTTTACACCTCAAGAGTGAGAATTTGTTGAATTTACAACAGAAAAACACTTAGAAGGTTTCCAAGTTTCTTATATTGCAAGAGAAGATTGCGGTTCAAGGTAAAATATCCTACCTGCTGTAATTGATTATTTGTTCTTTCTTTAGAACTTGGGACAGATACATTCTCATGTTTACAGCAGCTAGAAAAATGTTCTTATTTCCACAGCATCAGTGACAGCTGTAGAAAATATTGCCTTCTTGTCCATTCTGAATCAGCCTGTCTCCTGGCTTATACAGACTTAACTGTTTTGTTAAGAGGATAATTAACGGGTGTCTTGGATCTAATTATCCAGTTGTGGATACTCGGTGTTATAATCTTCGTCCTAAGCGAGAAAGTAAATTCTTAGGACAGGATCTACTATTAACATTGGATTTGAATCAAAGGAAGAATGAGGATACACAAACTAACATGTGAAGAACCGCTCACCAAGAAAATAGTCCCATCCAATCTGGCACCACGGTAGCTGAATTAAAGGACTGTTTGTTACAAGTCCCCCAGTATTTAACGATCAGTGTATATGGAAACTGTCCATTAGTGCACAGTGGATCTCGAAAGTTTAAGAAAACACTGATCTAGGCTAATGAAAGAAGATGCAACGTAAAGCGAAAGTAGTTCGACAGGTGCATTCATCTCCGAAAGAAAAGGAAAAAAAAAAAACTCAAGAAGAGAACAAAAACTTTTCCAAGATGATTTCTCCTTTCCCTCTCTCTCTCTCTCTCTCTCTCACTGATGTGCAACAATTGTTCTTTTTATAAAGACCTCTCTCTCGTTCTAAATAATGAAAGTGTTTGTGCAAAATAGCTTCAGGTGATCCTGTTCGTGGTCACAGACAGAACTTTCAAACCAAGTACTTATCTCAACTACCAAAATAATGTTTAAGAATGAATTTCCGGAAACTCTTATTGAACCTTGGGAATTATGAAGAGAAGTTCATCTGGTTACATTCATAATTCGCCTTCATGAATTATTCAAAAGTTAAATTTATTACTCACACAAGAACCGGATATTTTACACTTTTATAGCTTTACGGAAGGTTATAAAACAAATGACTGAGTGAAACTCTTCCATTGGAAAGAAAGGCGCTGTTTCTCAGCCTTATACAATTCTATGACGAACGGATCAAATTACGCGTTTCTATTTAATACGATGATTTATTGGTGTTTTGCTTGAAGGCAGGTTTAAGACGCGAAGGCATAAGATGAACCGACATGGTTTGCCATTGTTTTTAATCGATGCTTTTCCTAAAGTTTCCAAGTCAAATTCAAACCACTACGTTCTGTGTGACATGAGCTAGAATAGAACATGAGATCCTTTGATTATTTATTTGTAAGGTGATAAATCTCGTAGTGCAGAACATCACCAACTAAATACAGTCCTCTTGTATATAAATCCGGACACTTGAGACAAAACAAAAAAGCATTCCCTCTCGAAGATTAAACTGCGTACATCACAACTATCGCGAATTCTTTAAAATGGAGAAAGCTAATTAAAATGACCAGTGCTCAAACCTGTGTGGCTAACAAATAGGTCTACAGTGCGCGCCTAAAACTATTGGCCCCACAGATTTCGTCTCGAAGCATTTAATAAATAGGTCTAATACAGTGGCAAGAAAATGAATCACTATAAAATCATCGTATTTACGAATTACTGAAGAGCTTACTTTCAGATCATCACATGTCCAGTGAGGCAAATTTTTCAGTAGTTTGCCTACTGAAAAATTTGACCCACTTGGGCATATGACCTTTTGAAAATAAGCTCACTGATTCCTAAGTAGCAATCTAATGCAGAGAAAGCCGGAGCGTTATTCAGTTTGTTTATACACAAAGAAAGAGACAGTGTTCATTCAAGAAAACATACATACAAATACCAACGAAAAAGGTAAATCAATAAATTCATCATTAAGAACAATAGCCAGGAAAACAAAAGGAGAATTACATGTTCTCATTAACACATTAAAAGAAGAATAATAATAAACCGTTACAATAGCATTTTACGCATCTGTTCCCACGGCATTGCGCAACAACATAGAGTTCTCTTTCTTCATATATTCATGAAGCTCTTGAAGAAATGAATATAAAGTGGATGTAATTCCCATGCAGGTTGGTATCTCTGAGGTAATAGGGTAATACAAAGTGGAATATAAAAGTTTCGAAGGACTTTTTTTTTCTTCTTTTCTTTCTTGTTCTTCTTTGAAAGAGTGAACACGGAAGGATGGGTACACAAGAGAGGATTAAAAAAAAAAACTCTAAATGGACAATGCTACAGGAAAAGTAAACAATGGAAGTGTCTAGACGTCCGAAAAAAATCGAATTGCAAGATCAGACATGGTACATGTGATAGAACAGGTGGATACAACTGGTGAGGACCATAATATGGAGCGAGGTGAGAAGAATTCAAAGATGGCGAAAGGATACTAGGAATTTGCTATATAAGTCCACAAAATAAACTTATGAATGTTGCAAATGCTCGGCTGTAGAATAGTAATAGCACTGCTGCTCTAGGGAGTGCCAAAGAAAGAAGAAGAAGAATGGTTTAGTTATAACCGGCGCGGTGCCATACTGAAAAACCGCCATTTTGAATTCGATCTACATTCTGTAAACAGGAAAGTAGTTACACGATTTTATCAACCCGTGATAGTGCTTTAAGAAAGCCGATAATGGAAACCTGTTTCACGTTATCTTTATTACAGAGCCTAAACGCTCTTTAGTACACAGTAATATAGGGAGAAAACTTTTTTTAAAAAAAAATACCACTGTGCAAAACTTAACGTGAAACAAGAATCCAATTTCCCTTATCCGGAAGCAGAGATAATACAACTAAAGGATATTACATTCTATTAACATTTGAGGATAAAATACAAAATAACAATGCTGCCTGAAGCTTTATGTAACGAACACAATAAGAATACGTTATAACAAAGTAAATTTCTAGACCTTCACTTATCTCTATATAGGATAGTGAAGTATTTTCTCAATGCTGTTTTGCTTGCCATCTATCGGACCACATACGCGTTTAATTATACTGTGAGATTGTTCATGGAGACAAGTTTCTTGTGTTTTTTCAGTGATAATTAATTCCATCACGTTTAGCCCAATTTTCCATTTCATTGGCTAAAAACGTGATCAATGATCGTTACCATCAACGTTGAAAATTTGGTCCACATCAGATGCGCCGTTCCGGAGAAGAAGTGCTATAAATGAAATGCAAAGTGACGCCTTAAGGAGCTTCACTCCAATTAAAAAAAGTTCACTATTTGTTAGTTTTAGGTGCGCATTTTACAACAGCTCAAAAGTTACACTTTCGACCACTTCTGTGCACAGTGTAGACGTGTGAACGAATGGTATATTCAAGTCGGAGTGTATTAATAAGCGGTTAAGCGGAGATACAACTCTGGTCGTGTTCGTGACGCCTTAACCAACTGATGAACACAAAAATCAGTCCCATTTCTGATTAGACATAGAATTTTGGTGCAAAAGTGGGTAAGTCTGATGTTATCAGGATATACTGGAGAAAGGTGACTGTGGAAAATGACCTCAAACAACACTGAAAGATAGCAAATTTTGCTACTCTTACATTCATATTTTAAATTCGGATATTCGAGGCAAAAAGAAAAGGCGGGAAAACCACTCAGTGAATGAGTCTCCCATTTTAGGGTAGGCCTAAGTATAGACTTTTGTACTCATAAAATTTCCAAGTCATTTCGTAACTTTATTCTTTTTGTGTGTGTGTGTGTGTAGCTAAGATCAAGTCGGGTTAGATTAAGTTACAGTAGGATAGGTAATGTTAGCTTAGTTTGATCGTGCTTGCTTATCCTAAACTGGATTTGTTCCTCCTCAAAAAATGAGCGAAGAGAGAAAAACAAATACACAAATGTTTTAAAAAAAATATCCCGCATATATTGTTTCATCTAGGAGTAAAAAAGCTTACAAAACATTCTAGTTGAGATTAAAAAAAAAATTAATGTTGCATCAAAATCTATAAGAAAGTATAGGCAACCTTATTTTCAAAACCTACAGAATAAGGAACTTGTAATTATTTCTACAAATTACCCGTGTTTCGGTGTAACTTAATTATCAAGAAAAAGGTTTGATAATGAAGAATGCAAGAAAAGGATGAGCTGAGAGTTACTTACCTCTCCCTCTCTGTGTGTGTGTGTGTGTATGTGCGTGTGTGTGTTCTCTATGTAAAACTAATTAAACTGAACAATACTTAAAGGACTTCATTACTTTCGAAGGGTCGCCAACGCACAAGTAAAGAAATTAGATTTGAAGAAAAACTTTTTTTTTTTAGATCTCTCCTAACAACAACAACAACAACAAAAAGTCGCAAACTAATTTTAGAAATGCCTGTGGGGGCGTGTGAAAGAGTTATTCAGTTGCTTAGGTAACACCCTTGAATCAAAATAACACAGATTCCATGCAACTTGTAAATCAAATTATGAAGTTTCTTCAATTGAGGGAGATTTCTCAAGGTGACCTTTTTTTTTTTTTTTTTTTTTTTTTCCCAGAATATCTCTTTCTTGAAGACGACGAAATAAACAAGACCTTATAATTTAGGACTTCCAAACGGTAAATAATATAAGTAATCTTTCACGATTATTGGTATCCTTGCCCTGGCGGTAGACCTACGACCGCAAGGTGAACAGAAGGTATTTGCCATTGCCTTCTATCGTATGTAGGTGGCATCGAAACGATAAGATTTACAACTTAAATTTGATTCACAACTACTATGACGCGCTTCTAGCGAGAATCAATCTCGGGTTTCCTTGCTTACATGACGATGAGCGAAATCACTCTCCAAACTATAATACTTATTGTACACATCAGTTCTGAATTTGTTGGTTTTGTATTCAAACAGTGTAAGGAATACGCGCAAGAAGTGTAGGTATATATAACGAGAAAAGTGACGTATTTGTTGCGTTCATCGTAGCTCACTTGGATAAAGTAAAGCATATCACTGACACGAATCGAGTTCTATACCTACTCCTGCCAATATTCCCACTACCAGTTTTAATGTTCTTTCCAATCTTCACATTTGCTTCAATTTCACTTCTTCCAAATTTCCATTTTATTCCTCCGTTACATTTATTCTAATTCCATAGTCTTCATCAGGATCCTACATAAATACAACCGGCAGAAGTGAGGCACGCACCAGATCCATTTCTTTACCTTAACGGTTTTCTCCCAGGTGATTTGAACGTGGTTCGTAAGCCGTTATCAGGTAACTCTAATAAGTGTAATAGCTATTCTTCGTGTCTATCCCGTAGCAGATCCGACCAAGGTAAGGGAGGAGGAGAAGTGGACGTGACTATTCCTGGAAGCAGAATAGTGCCGCTTGAAGCTGCTCGACTGTTTTTTGGAAAAGATAAAGTGGAACAAAATATGCAGTACTCTGGCAATAAAACATGCGGTAATCAAATAAAACCGGCCACATTTATTGTTTCTTGCCTGAAATAAAATATGGAGTATTTTCCATTTATTTTATCTTTTTAAGTTTCGACGCATTTGGTGTTAAAAGTTTATGTTAATCGTTGTCCAAAAAAATTGTTTAAATCTCAAAATATACTAATATATTTTGAGCTAATCTTACGTTAATATTGATCTAATTTCCTCTCGCTCACGGTCAGCAAAAATAAACAAAGTTTGAAACCCGTTCCAACTTGAATGCTTACGCAATACTTGAACGAAATATCTTGATTATTAAGTTTACTGTAAAATTCTTCGCTTAGGGGTAATTCTGTTTCATGAAATTTATCTTCACAATCCACACAATCATATGAATAGTTTCACTTCACTCCAATCCATTAAACGTCCCGTGTCTCTTATATGTTTGTAAATAACAATTCTATTCCCCTCAACCTAACATCATCTTTTTATGTCGTTTTATTCCTTCTCAGATCAGATCACAAAAAAAATCAGATAACACAAAACAGCAAGAAAGAATAGCTAAGCAATATTGTTTTACTTAAATTAACATTCATACGTTGTTTTTTGTTGTTGTTTTTTTTAAATTGTGTTAAACAACGCAAAGCTTTCTGTCTTCGATTTATTGCTACTATTTCAATCCTCATGTTGGCTCCAGTTACAGTTCTTCCAATCATAATTCGATTCCTCCAGTACATAATATTGTCATTCTTCTGCACGCATTTCCAATATTCATTTCTTTCCACTCACTCCCAATTACTAATTTCATTCCTCTGTTTCATTTATAATTAATTACTTTTTGGCATAAAGGTTTCTTACATAAATACAAATTAATTTCCACTACGTATCCTATTCTTTAACCCATTTTCACGTACGTTGTTAGTTTTACTTATTCCAATTAACCATTTCTTTTTTTTTTAAATACATTTATTTTCATTACTTACTTATCATAAGGATCTTACATAAATACAAATACAGTCCCAATCTTCTGAGTACAGTTCCGTGGATTGCTTGATAACATCAGATACAAGTAAAACCTTTCTCTTTTGTTGAAATCAATTAAAATCCTGCATCTAACTCCGACAATAAATACGGATACAGCAGCGTAAAGCTGATCAATGAGACAAGATTTTTTGTTCTGTTACAAAGTATCTAGTAATCAATATGTTTCACATTTTGCAACAACATATATAACAGACCATAAAATACTCACTACTGTATCATAAAAAACTCATTATATTAATCTTCTCTCACTGTCAACGCTGCATATAGTATTCACACATGTACACACGAGTAATTTACGAGTATATAACCAAGCTGAATGTGACGTCTAAATTACGAAATAAATGTAAAACTCCCAAGAGAGTTTCCAAGACTGTAATGACCTAGTCGTGGCCTTGACCGACAAAATCTCATTGTGAAATACATTTGAAAGAGACAGAAGGAAAAAAGAAAGAGAAATCTTCCTCTTTTTGAAACTTATGTTACACATCAGAACCACTACTTGCTTACATCACAAAAGTACTTGACTTTTTGTTGATAAAAATACAAAAAAAAAAACTTTCTCTGCTGCGCACTCGTTATTTGTTTTCATTGTTGCTTTTTTTCCTCCCGCACTTGCATTTTACACACCTCATCATTAACTACAATACAACATTTCCGAGATCTGCAAGGTAACCATGGCCTACATACAAATTGGTCACTCACAAGGTTGACATTTTAGATTTTTACAAATAACACTCACATAAAAAAAAAAAAATGAAAATAATAAAGGAACTACACTGTTAAAACAGGGTTCCCACTCATTTGCCAAGATCAAATTCCCTGACTTTTCCAGGTACCCTGTTTTGTATATATATATATATATATATATATATATATATATATATATATATCATAATTCCATGGGAAAATAAACACCATAGTTGCATGAAAATAAAGATACATCAAATATTTCACTGTATTCTTTTCTTAAATTGCTTCATGGTTAGCCTCCAAGTAATTTAAAAAACGATCTAACATTAAATGCCTGCTGTAGCTAAATGAACTTCAAACAATAAGCTATCAAATTCCCTGAGTTTTCCAGGTTTTCAGCCATTTTTAGTAAAATTCCCTGACTTTTCCAGGATTTTTTTAGTGCTAAGATGGATTCCCTGACTATTCCAGGTTTTCCAGGTGAGTGGGAACCCTGTAAAATAAGACACTTATTTTTACACATTTTCTACTAAATTGTTTCAGTTTTATGTACAGTCAATGCCAAACGTTTGTAGCCAATCGTAACATTTCTTCTCCAAGTAACTGGAATGTATTGACCAATTAGAACACGGTTTCCTGTGACGTAAAGAGAATGTCATTTTCTGTACGTTATACATAAACTGTACTCAAATTTGTCTACGCATTCAACAGTTTTTCGTAAAAAAACGAAAAAAAAATTAATTTTCGTTTTAAAAAATACGTAAAAAGTCGACGCCAGGGTTTGAACCCGGGACCATTGGATCAACTTTCCGACGTCTTGACAACAAGACCAAATTCCAGCTGTCAGGTTGAGCGCTTCTCGCTGTTACTTATCGTTCAAGATATTCCTACCGGAAGTGTTTCCAAGTGAGTTGCAATATGGCTGCCCAGCCTTGCGGGAAGAACTGATTTAAAAAATCTTGCTGCTAGTGCCCCACCGTAAGTACGTAAGTCTGGATAGTAGATATCTTAATAAGGTTGTCGCTTTGTTATGACGTCATTTGGATGAAACTCGGACCCTGAGATCTTCGCAGTATTGATCAACTCATGCTCACCGTTTATTACTAGTAAATTGAATTATCAACGTTTATCGTTCTTGAGATTGAAAAAAATTCTCACTTAAAAACTCAGACTTTTAATAGTCAATACACAGGCTAAACGGCTGGAGCTAGATAAACGAAAATTGGTATGCAGGTACATCATCAGTAGCAGATAGTTTTAGCCTACTACGTGTGAGCCCATTCACTTTCAATCGAAAAGAACGCCTTTTTCCCGGTGACGGTCTTTAACTGGTTTATTATATTGTAAAGTCTACTTATTATTTCCAGATATTTTTTTCAAAAAGCCTTTGCCGGCAAGTAACATAGTTTGTTCTATCACACTGAGAGCTTGTGGAAAATGATATTACTTCATCACACGTAGCTACACAAAAGAGAGCGAGAGTCTTGAGTCTATCCGTCAGGTGGCGTCGCTTGCCCACAATGTTGCAAGTTATCGAGGTGGTTGGTGAGCCTAGCAACCTAATTGGGGGCGTCTCCAATCTTCTGGTTGGGGGGGGGGGGGGACCTACCACAACCATTTATATGGTAACGTTGAAAAAAAATTCACAGAAAAGTTGGTCACGACAGTGATCAGGAATCGATCCCGGATCTCCCAGTTGCGGGACGGATCCTCTACCAACTGACGAACCACAACCGTACTTTTTTCGTACTACATAATTATGCAGATTTTTTTCTGAATTAAAATTTCCATAGCTAACAGAATGCCTTGCTTGAGTTTAGTAAATAAATATTAAAATTTAAGATAAGGTATAAACTCGGGGGGTTATTTTGTGGATTTTTTTAGACGTACATTGGTAACAAGAAAGATATCTTAACCACGAATATAATGCATAAGTTCAAATATTTTCAGCTCTAAAGAGGACAAAGGATATTTATAATAGAAACTCGTATGTTGTTTTACATGGACAGCAAAACAAAATCAACAACTGTTATATTTAGCACCTTAAATAGATTTAAAATACACAAGACTTCCGCAGGAATAGTTTGAGAATTCATTAAAACCAGTTACTTTCAAAGAATTGACTTCCAACTCAATTATTTAATTTTTAAAGCGTAAACTTAGCTCATCTAGTGTCCTTTCAATGACTAGAATTTAAGCATGCTACAAATTATAAAAGAAAAAAAGTGGAAAAGAACGTATACATTCATGTGAATCTTAAAGATAAAATTATATATATGATGAAATTCTTAAAACAATCCAAATTAAAAATAATTATAAATAAATAAATGAAGTGGAACCTAGTCGGGGAACTGAGCACATGTGCTACCGCCAAGCTTCAACGGTGAGACTTTTCGAACGACAACTCGAGCACGTTCGTAGTAGTTTCTGAGTTGAACGTTGTCGATAGACGGACAGACAGACAGACATACTGTTTATATAAGACTTCCCATCTTTAACTGTTGGATAAGATAAAATGAATTTTATGGGCGGTAACAGCACTATTTAACTGTTGGGAGTCTAAAATGAAGTTCTTAGCTATTTCCTCATTCATAATAGTAATAATAATGTGAATGCAAATCTTAACACCAGCAGATGGACTCGTGCTAGCGGTGCTCAGCTAATAGAGTAACCGGTTGTCAATAAGAAGATGCGAGTTTGAATCCCGGTACTGCAGCGAAAATTTTTCTGGTGACTTTTGAAGAAAGTTGACTTTTTTTTAAAAAAAAAAGATAATTTTCAACTTCGAACGAGTAACTGGTCCTAAGTTATCGGCACATCGGGATTGGTATTATACAATAAAAGATCGTTTTGGTTTAAAAGACATCGAATCCTTATCGAAAGTTTACAGTATCTAAGTCTATCGGGCGCCCTATCTATTTACTGTGGGAAAAGCAATGGGAAAGGGAGACGGCCGCTAGCTCACTGCTCAAGTAAATTACCATAGCCTATACTACTGAGCTACAGTTGATGTGGAATCTGAAAACTAGAATTTTTGACAATTTCGATTGGAAAAGAGCAATTTCTCTTAACAAAATACAATATATATAAGTAAACTTTCTCAAGTTAATAATGACAGTTATTTAATTTCATTGGATAGAACTGATTAAAAACTCAAATATCTAAGTTATCCAAAAAGTGTTTAACTAGTGATTGAAGGCGAAAAAGTGAACAAAAGTAGACTGATTTGACGTGTGCAAAAGATCCCTTTACAAACTAAAAGAAGTTTAATTTTTTACAGTGTATCTGCCCTTCAATAACTTTTTTCTGAAAAATTTATTTTTACAGTGTATCGGCACATTAATTCACTTATTTCCGGGAAAAAGTTAATTTTTTACAGTATATCTGCCCCTCAATTAACTTATTTCTGAAAATGAAGTTTATTACGTATTTGCACCTTAATTATTTCTGAAAGAGAAGTGTAATTTTTTACAGTGTATCTGTACCTCAATTCACTTATTTCTAAAATAAAAAATATTTTTTACAGTGTACCTGGATATTAGTTCACATATTTCTGAAGGAAAAAAAAACTTATGCACAGTAACTGTTAAATATGTGAACAATCCAGCTCGCGTCAAATTTGTGTCCTAAGCTAACAAGAATTAAGCATGCGGTGTCAAGGCGAGGTATAACGCAAATTCACGGAGCCATCCTCTTTCTAATTAGTTTGAAAATCATTGGACGCAGTTAACTGAAGTTTATAAAGTAAACATGGTAATTGATGTTTGTAGTAGTAGGTTTAACTTCCACGAAGAAAAAAAATTGCGAAATTTTTAGTAGAAGACCAACTTCTCGAAAGTCCCGCATACGTTGAACAATTAGCATTAGAATATTCAATTCCCAGCTTAAATTTGAAATTTGCTTTGAAAAAAGCGTTCAACGAAAATTTAGAACAACGCTTACGCCCTCAGATATTTCACTTTATTTTAGGCTAAATCTATATATATATATATATATATATATATAAAAAGTTTGCTAAAAAGTACTTTGTCCAGTCCGTTCTACTGAACCGATTTTGTTGTTGTTTTTTTTTCTTTTCTTTTTTTTTTTTTGTAATTCATTTTAACACGTACATAAGCCATCAAGAAACCGCATTCCTCTCCGTCAAGTCTGAACTAAAGGAGAAGTGTTTGAGTGTTCTCCGCTAAACATACGAAAGTCTGGTTGCGATAAAGGGGACGCAGCCCCCCAAAAACTTACCAAGTTAAGGGCGCAGCCCGCCACGTGGAAGCGAGTATTGTAGAATGGCCCAATGACTGTTGCCAACATTATATTCCCCCCCTTACCAACGGGCGGGTACGTTTGCTCGTCATACATTAATTTACTCGTGTGTTACTTACAGTCATCGGGGTGAAATGCACACTTTTTTTTATACTTTTCTCATTTATGACTTTCTATGAATGGAAATCTACAGGAAAAAAGGGGAACACCAAATGCGAGGTACATCTTTCAGTATTTCTGCCTGGACGCTAGATTATATAGTATTATATACTGTAGGAGATACACTGATGTTTGTAAAGTACGAGCGCCCCACCATCCGGGTAAAACGCCCACCGTCGTGGGGTAATATGCCCATGCACACCAACACTATACTAAACAAGGTGGAAGGTCATAGCAATGGAAATGATGTTACGATAGAAGCTAGTCATTCTACAGGAAATTATATGACGGTACAAGTCGCAAAAACTAGCCTATAAAGCATGAAGTTCCTACTACTTTCTTACCATTGACAGGCTTGGAAAATACAGAATAGAAAAATACTAGTGTTGTCGACGAGACGAGATTTAGGCTTTCTCGTCTCGAAAATATCTTGTCCAGAGTGTCTTGTCTCGAAAATAAGTAGGGTCTATACTTTGCATTACGAGAGTTCTGTCTCGTCTCGTTTTCTATAGCTATTATCTCCGTCTCATCTCGTCTCGTGACAACACTAAAATACATATTAACTGAAAATACGAAATGGAAAAGCTTGTTTAGCTTTATTCTAATGGTGAGATGGAAGTTTGTTTTAAACAACACAATACTAAAAACATTAAACAGTCTTATGGAAATATTAGACTAACTGAAAATAATAAAATATGAAAAAATGCGACATATTACACTTACTGAAGGAAATGAACTGAATTTACATGTACCTCCTCTGTTAAGACAGCGATAATTACACAGATTTAAAGCGTACTAGCGTGTTTGCTAGGAATACGTGGGGTAAAACACCCACGGGCCATTAACCCCGACGCCTAGTGGGCAAATTACCCCGATGTCAAACACGATAGTTTCGGATCATTCAACTTCCAACACTGCATTGCATGCCGCCTACCCGCTATTGCATCCGAACAACAGAACCCAACTTTGTGCAACTCACATTCATTGGATTCGCTAATATACCAGTGCAATCATTCTGTCTCCCTAAATTTGAAGCGTTCAAAAAAACATTATAAGTAAAAATTCTGTACTTGGCACATTTAAATAAATTAGCCTGTATGTCTTCACACAATCTTTTTTGGTGTCACCTTCGTCTTCCATATAATTCGGTGGCCTTCACTCAATCGTATCACTGTTGCCACCTCATACTTCCTTCCGTGTTTTTAGGGGGTGGGCATTTTACCCCACTGGGCATTTCACCCCCACTTACTCAATATCACGTAATATAGTTCTACAAAGCAGTTCTAATACCAAAAAAGATTGTCATCAAATACCGATACTTAAAAAATAAAACTCTCATATTTAATGTTCCAGTACAGTTTACGGGGATACAGATATCTTTAGTCTTCTCCCCGCAAGCATAACGAATAGCCTTTCTCTGTGCCAAGTAAGGAGGGCATTATTTTAAGTAGTATCCCAGTGGACTGTTAGTAAAATCCTAGAAAATTTCAATCAAAATGGCTGCCAGCAGGACTCGAACCTGTGGTTCCAGTGCTGATAAGAAGTTCGCGAATTACCGCTCTACACTGCATGGCAAGCTTTACTTCATTCTTATTTTTTTAGGTATCTACCAAAAGAAATTGCTTCTTCAAGAAAATGTAATCTAGGATTGTTCCTTTTTTCACTGTTTTTTTAATATTTGAGTTGAAATGGCAACCTTAATCCAAACCCATTATGCGTAAGATGATGATGTTTCTCGATGATCATTCTTCCGGGGATAAGGATGAAGAACATAGCGACCAGGGTATTAAATGAGGAACCATCCTGGCATTCACTTGGTAAACCTGTCAGGACTCGAGCACGCGTGTCTCCAACAGTCTTCAAAAATGTTTTAATAGCCCAGTAAATGAAGGACCAAAAATGGTGTCGAGCTGAAATAATTTATAAAAAGCTAATTTTTTCAGGATTTGCTCTTTGTGGCCTCCCAAATGAAATCCCAAAAGTCCCCTAAAATCCCATGTTCGCTTCACCCCCAAAATGGCGGACAAAGATGGCGGCCGGGCTCGCAACATATACCCTAGTGGAATTTATTCAAATGTCTGTAAGTCAGTCCCTAATTGACCTAGACTGTTGAAACAAGAATCAAAAAACGCAGAATAGAACACAGCTTCAATGTATGTATGTTTAAGGCCCATTCCACCAAGCCTCGTCTGAGTTTGGGGGGGGGGGGGGCAAAATGACAAATTCACACATTTTCATGAAAAACACGTCTGTGGTACCCCAGGACTAAATGAAACAAACTGTTTCTGGTTGTTTTCATCACAAGAACACAAAATGTATACGTTGCAGTTTGTCAGTTGGTATAGCCTTTACAGTATATAGCCTATAACGTATATTCCTTTACATTAAAAACATACAAAGTTAGTGGTTTTTTAAAGCAGTGTTTGGCAGTTTTGTTTGAAATTAATTGGCAACACTGTTGTTTACTTCCGTCCCAGAGGTTTTCTTAGAGTCGTTGCTGTCAGACGTGTTTTCGGTTCGCGAGTGATTTTGTCCCCCGCCGGGATCTGTGTAGTTGTCGTACAGTGTTCAAACTGATATCACATAAAACAATAACAGACTCGCATATAAACATACTAATTATTTCGCTTACGTTATATTTGTTCTCGCGTGTGTGTGTGTCCGCGTGCCTACGTATACAAGTATGTTTCCGCAATTGTGTTTCTTTGTGTTGTGATCTATGGGCCTAACAATGGAAGTAGAACTGGATATCTGTGTTATTTGCAACACACCACTGAGCGCTGGGAAAACTGTCTGCTCTGATAGGTGCAAGTGTTTCTCGGGGTGATGGGCTAGATACACATTTTAAAGATGTAAGCAGTGTTTGCGTACATGTTGAATGTCGTAAGAACTACACTCGGGCCTCTACTATTAAAAAGGATATTAAGAAAAAACTTCCGGTAGATGAAACGGCCACCCCCAGTATATCAAGGGTTTCACCACGCACTACGGCACCGCCTTTTGATTTTAAAAGGAATTGCTTATTGTGTTCAAAAGAGGCGTCATTTAAAACAGAATCGAAAAAGCATCAGAAATATCGAAGATCAATTCATGAAGTTACTACGCTTAGCATTAAGGAGTCTATAGTTGATCAAGCAGAAAAACGTAAAGATGAATGGGGTAGGTTAGTGCTTGTTAGAGTGAACAGTGTAGTGGACTTAGTGGCAGCAGAAGCAAAGTACCACAGAGATTGTTTGGCTTCATTCTTTAACCCTGTAACATCTGAAATAGCGGGAAGACCAATTGAGGATAGAAAGCTTTTGACAAACTTTGTACTTTTGTAGATGAAGAAGATGAATGTCAATTTTCAATGAGCCAGTTGTATGAACGAATTATATCTTATTTGGACGGCGCTGAAGGATACACATCTAATCAAGTAAAAAATCTTCTGAAACAGAGGTACACTGACAGACTGGTAATAACAGAGGGATGTTTGGGCTATGGAAGAGATCCTGTACTTACTTTTAAAAGTGCAACAAAAAAGCTAATACATGATTCCTGGTACAAAAAGAGAAAAGTAAATGAGCAAGATGAAAGAGAACGTATTGTTACAATGGCTGCAAAAATAATTAGAGAAGATATTAAATCTAAAATCTATAACAATACTTGATATCCTGCAACGGAGCACATGTTTCATAATGACAATCTCATTCCAGAGTCTTTGAAATTATTTGTTCAGGCCGTGACATCAAGTAAAAAAGGTGATCCGAATGTGCTGTATCGAAAACGTCTCATGATCTACCATTCTATTATTTCAATGTGTCGACAATGTCACCAATCCAACTAGCAGTTGGAGTTTACTGTTTACGACATTATGGATCTCGACAATTGATCGACATCCTTCATAGTCTTGGGATGTCGACCAGCTACAGCGAAGTAAGAAGATATGAATATTCTAGAATGTGTTAGAATATTCCAACAGAACCTCAATATTCAGAAAATTTGATCCAGTTCGTGTTTGATAACGCAGATATCAACACGAGAACATTAGATGGTCATGGTACTTTTCACAGTATGGGTGGGATACGAATATCTACATAACCGGAGAAAAGCTGCGAAGATACGCGTGTAGAACGTCTTGTACCGCCTTCAGCAGATATGATATCTGCTCTTGCTAGAAGGAATATAACATTTTACAAAAGACCAACCAACAGTGGACTCTTAAATATGGAAATAAAGAGCCTGATGCCAGCAGAGGATATGACAGTACCTAATCTCCATCACGCTGTCTTTACAGATAATGTTTGGTTGATGATGCATCTCACGAAAAGTTCACCTAAACCATCTTGGAATGGCCTCATTCACGCTATCACTCAATATGATAACCCACAGTTTAATATGAGCAGCGTAACTGCGGTCCCTTTCTTCAATATGGCAGCATCAAACCTCAGTACAATTTATACTTCTCTTCGCATGCGAGGATAGTAAGAAAATGGGACAGGATTCCTGCATTGTTACATTTGACCAGCCTCTTTATTGGAAGGCTGTAGGAATTGTCGCATCAGCTGACCCAGACAGTGATTTAGCTAAAGTAGTAGTCAAACTGGGAGGTTTTCACTTATTAATGTCATATTTAGGTACTATTGGGCACATTATGTCAGGTAGTGGACTTGAAGAACTTTGGGCTTTATTGTATGCGCAAAATACTGTTGTGCACATGTTCAGTGGAACTGCATACGCAAGAGCATTGAGAGCACATTTTCTGACATACATAGCCGTCTACCAGCAACTTTGGAAGTACTGTTACTTAGGCGATGAGGATAAGGAAAGTAGAATACGTTCCAGTTGTGATGGTTTAATATCAGGGATAAAAACTTTAAATGACCTGAAGGATCATTCTGACATGAAAGAACTAATAGCAGATCTAGCCGAGGTAAAGACACAAATGAAGGATAAAGGCTGAACAGTAAAATTGTGGCTGCAATACCTGGAACAAGTACAAATGATAATGCTTTATATCCGAGCTGAACGTACTGGAGACTGGGACCTTTATGTTTATACACTTAAATGCATGCTCCCCTACTTTCACGCAGCTGGACATCTGAATTACGCGAAATCTATTCAATGTTATCTGCAACAGATGGAAGAACTGAAAATTAAAATGAAACCAGAAGAATTTGCGAAACTTTTTCACAACGGATATTTTACTGTTCGGAGGAAAGACTGTTACTGGAGTTAAACTGCAGCTGATATGGTAATTGAGCAAAGTCTGATGAGAGCGATGAAAGTTTCAGGAGGTTTGAGTCATGACCGAGGTATTACGGATTCCACATTGGCTCGTTGGGTTTTGTCATTTCCTATAACCATGGAGGTAAGTGAAGCCTTAGAACACTTCTGTGGAAAACGTTCATCATCATCGGAACAGCATGTAGAACTTAGACCTTCCCGCCAATCTAGAGATGATGAAGACATCAAAAAGCTTTCTGATTGGCTCACTCTTCACAACCCCTTTGAACTCAACCAAAAAGAGCACCTCATCAATATTGCAACAGGGTTAGTAGCTGACGTCAAAGTGAATTGTGAGAGAGCGGTAGAGATTGGGTCGAAATCATTGTCTGAAATGATGGGTAAAACATTTGGAAATATAGTTTTGAAGAGAAAAGATAAAGTCGTGCCAATATCTGCAACACACAATACAATTAATATTAGAAAGGGATCTATTAGCATCAATCCAATTCAGCTTTTCAGTCGGATTTCTGCTGTGCTGCAGTCAGATGAGGAATTGCCGGAATATTTTATATATGAACTCGCGCCTTATCCTCCATCTTTATTTGATGACATTTCTATGCGAAAAACCAGAAAATCTGTAATTATGGATATTATAGAGGCTATCGAACCCTGTGTGCAGCCTCCATCAGAATTAAGATACATTGTAGATGGTGGCTTCCTACTTCATGCTGTTATTTGGTCTGGTGTTGACACATATGCAGAAATTTGTAAAAAATACGTACAATATGTACAGAATCATTTTTCGCCCTGTGAAGCAGTAGTTTTTGATGGGTATGCGACTGGCAATACCAAAGATGTTGAACGGCAGAGAAGAATGATGTCAAAGATGTCTGCTACAATTGCATTTGAGGAATATATGAAGGTAACAACTGATCAAGCACACTTTTTACGTAACTCTGAAAACAAGGCTCGCTTGATTGACATCCTTAAGACTCAATTTCACTCTGCTGGTATTACAGTGTACCAAGCTGAAGGAGATGCAGATGCTCTAATTGCTGCTACTGCCATTAGTATTGGGAATAAAAATATTTATGTTGCTGTTGTAGGAAGTGACTCTGACTTGCTCTCGATTTTAATTGCTCGTGGACATCCACACACTACAATATATTTCATGAAGCCACAAACTAAAAAAAAGAAGGCAAATGCTTCCACATTTGCAATATCCAGAGAAACCTAGAATC